>PVJN01013866.1:0-47878 GCA_004026805.1 Lasiurus borealis | reverse complement strand
GGGCCTATAGGAGATCAATGGAAGGACTTGTGTGCATGTGTGTGTGGGGATAGCCAGTGGATACAGAGCAATGGGGGAAGGCAGGTGGGGAGGGGGGAGGGGAGATGGATGAGGGCATGTACAGGGGTGGGTGGGGAGGGCAATAAGGGGAAAAAAATAATAAATAAATAAATAAATAAATAAATAAATAAGAAAGAAAGAAAGAAAACAAAACAAAAAATAAAGAAAAAAAATAAATTCCTGTTTTTAAAAGATAGTTTGGAAGTATGAACTTTCTGTGGGATACATGAATAGTGCCAGTTAGAATTATTTCAAATTCAAATTTCTAAGCACCAGTGATCCTCAGGTGATTTGCAAAAAGTACCCGCACTGCCTTTAGTGCATTAGATGTCTGGTTAATTTCAAGCTCTTGATATTGTCAATTGTATCTAAAGTATAATATTTCAGCTGCTTTAATTTTACACAGGATTTTGAAGAATCTGCAAGATTTATTAAGAATAATAAAAGATTTGGAAGAATCTGGAAGATTTTTTAAGAGTAATGAGCTATATCTGAATAAATCATAACATTAAGCTATTAAAATATTCAATTCCACAGGCCATTGTAGGTGGTATAGGAGTAAGATTTGTAGTATCCTGCTAAGTCTGAAAGCATAGGGAATGTGAACATTAAGAAGAAATCCTGAATAATTCATGTGAGAGTTTATTATTTACTATCTGGGATGGGCAAGCAGACAGGGAGCAACAGAGTCACTGGGCCAACCCAGGCAAGGCACAGGGCAGCCAGGGTTTTCCAGGTCGGGCCATATCAGAGCCTATAATCTTAAATAGACTGGCTGAGTCATTAGGGAAGGGGAAATAAAATCTGACTCCAGACCCTCTGAAAAGAATTTATATTTCAATAAATGCATGGAAAAATTAATACATTTTTTTATCCAACATAATGCTTGAGTGATTTACAAGTTCTCTTATCATCCTTATTAATACCCAGTCTATACTGTTTATGTTTTTGTTTGGGACTGTTTTACCTCTACTCCGCTATCTGGCACCAGCTGCTGGACAAATTTTCAAGAGCAGTTCTGCTTATAGAAGGTGCTTTCAGCAAGACTTAGTTCTATTTATGCTGAATCTATTGGATCCTGAGGCAAAAGCAAAAATGTGTGTGTCCCTGTATAGACTTAACCAAGTATCCTCCTGTGTTGTGAACCAAATAAAAAACTTAATAGAGCCATTATGATAAAAAAAAAAACAACAACATTGAACTACACCAGCCAGACTAGATTCGATGTCTTAAAATTATGCCCAGTGGGTGTGTCTCAGTGGTTGAGCATCAACCTATGAGCTAGAAGGTCATAGTTGGATTCCAGGTCAGGGTACAGACCCTGCTGTTGGCTTGAACCCCAGTGTGGGGTGTGTGGGAGGCAGCAGATCAATGATTCTCTTTCATCATTGATGTTTCTACCTTCCTCTCCCTCTCTCTCTTCCTTCTTCTCTAAAATCAATAAAACTATAATAAAGTTATATTAATAAAGTCTGAGGAAAAACACCTGGTCGATCCGATGTTGAGTACGTTGGCTTTGAATTGGTGGTGAAGTCACTGCAAACAAGGGCCTAGATAGGATCTGCATAAAGATACTTCACTGAGACTATAGGTTTGCAGAGAAAATTTGAAATGGGAAAAAGCCTTGAGAGTGAAGAGAATGACACTTATAATACAACTTGTCCTTTTAAAGCCAAGTAGGCATCAAAAATACTGCTAAAAATCACCATCGTGGGGATGTTGCTATAAGCTGCATAACATGTCACACTGGATTTCTTCACCAGCCCGTGTTCCACAAGAGGAAGCAGAAAACTTGACAATGAGGAGAGAAAATGAGACACTCCCCCCTTCTCTAGGGAGAATTTGTGAGTTTTTATGTGAAGGCTATAAACTTAAAAACAAAACAGATCTACAACCCAACAAAACCTCAGATGATTCTCCTGAAAGCAGGATAGTTTCATATCTTTTGTATATGATGAAGCATGGATTAAATTGCTCCAGAAATGAGACTTTTCACATAGAATTAAATGTAAGAAAAATATTCTCAAACTCATTTTTTCTTTTTCCTTTTAAAAAAACAACAAACCAGGAATTCTGGGCACTCAAGATGACTCAAGCAGTAGGTTCCATTTTCCATAACGACTACTGAGGCAGTGCGGTACTCATCTCCTGGTCCTCTTTGGTTATGCTTAACTTTCTCTCTGCTTAACAAACCCCACTGACAGAGGCATTAAGTGCAAAGGCTCAGCTGGGATGAAACACAGGCTGTCAGCAAGGGGTCCCACAAATCTTACCCTCTCTGTCATCCCAGGGAGGAGGGCAGGTCTTCTTCCGGAACATTTTCCATGGAGCCATTAAAAGGACTCTGCCCCACAGAGCAATGTGGACATCATGACTAAAGTTTACAAGACAGTTAGCAAATCACAGGCACACAGCACAGCAGCAGTGCGACTTTGTCCTACTTAAAAGATGAATCTGCTTCCTGAGTTACTGCTGCTTTTTTTTTTTTAAATATATTTCATTGACTTTTTACAGAGACAGGAAGGGAAAGGGATAGAAAGTTAGAAACATCGATGAGAGAGAAACATTGATCAGCTGCCTCCTGCACACCTCCCATTGGGGATGAGCCCGAAACCAAGATACATGCCCTTGACTGGAATTGAACCAGGGACCTTTCAATCCTCAGCTGACACTCTATCCACTGATCCAAACCAGTCAGGGCAATCCTGCTTTCTCCTTTCCCTGAGCTCCGAGGCACTCTTTCCTTCTGGCCCTCCAACCAATGTTCACCTTTTTAAATGGTTCTCCCAGGAAAACGCATGAGTTGCAGCTGCAGCCTCTCTTTCAGGAAGCCCCTGAATTTCTACTATCCTATTCCCAAGGTCTCTCTCCATGTTCAGCTTCTGTTTTGTTGTCCTCCAGATCCCTCGATTAAAACAAATATTTCCCACAACTAAAAGGTCCTGTTAGCTACTTCAATTGTAGTCTTTCTGTCTCATTTTTCCTCTCCTGGCCTTCCTCCTCCTCCCCACTGCCCAGTCCTTCCAGCTATAATATTTCTTGTTCCATTGTTGAATAAAGCCTTGTGTATAACTACCTTTATTTAAATTTAACCCACAAAGGATGTTTATAAAAAGTGGTGCCCACAATTTGCTTAGTACCCTTGAGTGTCTCTGGCTTTCAAAGTCGAAGAAATTTACTGAAAGATAATTCAGGAATGTCACATATATACAACTGAAAATCCTGACTAAAATTATTGCATACACTCACATAAAGACCCAAGTCATTGGTAATTTGTCATCCTATATGAGGAAAATCTGGATTGAGAATTTAAAGGTATAATTAAAAAAAACACACAGGTAAATAAGTACTTAATCTGACAATACAGAAAACTTGCCAAATAGCAATGGAGAGTTGTTATTGTTCTATCTCATTTGTTGTCAAACAAGAAAAATAGAAGAGAAACTGAAGAAACTGAAAATTCTCTTATCACTTGGTTTACTGAATGGTCAAAAGATGTTAAATTCTCTCTGAGATTAATAGGGTCTATTTAAGGATGAAGAAACCATTTTCCTGACATTTACATTTTTTAAGGTCAGGTGGATGATCACTTTTAGCTGGAAGGCATGACCACTGCAGAAACTTGCTCAGTCACCTGTGTAGACTCCCCTTTTACTAGTGTAAGTTAACTATTGCATGCAACTTGCAATCTACTGATGCTTCAGAAATTCAGTTTCACCTTCTCAAAACTTAAAAACTAAAGGAAATGAGTCATGAGAAAACAAGATGGCGGCATAGGTGAACATCTAAACTGCTGCGTCATACAACAATTTCAAAACTACAGCTAAAAGACGGAACTGACATCATCTAGAACCACAGGAAAGCTGGCTGAGTGAAAATTCTATAACTAGAAGGAAAGAGAGGGGCTCATGGAGACTCAAAAGCTGAGGTTGGAGACACATGCATGGAGAGGATGGGTGGCTAAGTGCCTGGCTGGCTTCCTCTAGCTGGAGGGAGATGAAACTCCTGACTGCACTGAACCTCAGTTTCGACTGTACTGAATCCCAGTTCTGGGTGAGACTCATATGGGGGGAGTCTAGACTGTTGTGAAAAGGGAGGAGTGCATGCAAACTTAGGGGATCCCCAAAAGGCAGAGGTCTAGAGGTGCGTTAGCACAAGTGTGCACACAGAGGGCTGACTGCTGATTGTACCACTGGCTTTCTCTAAAAGGAGAAAGACAGAACCTCCCAACTGCACTGATATCTACTTATGACTGTACTGAATCCCAGTTTTGGGTGACACACTGGGGATCCAGACTCATATGGGTCCCCAGAGTGCATGGAAACTCAGGGGAGCCGGAAAGGCAGAGGATTAGAGGAGT
The DNA here is from genome assembly GCA_004026805.1 of Lasiurus borealis. Taxonomy (NCBI): domain Eukaryota; kingdom Metazoa; phylum Chordata; class Mammalia; order Chiroptera; family Vespertilionidae; genus Lasiurus; species Lasiurus borealis. Next base: position 43,458 of record PVJN01013866.1, on the reverse strand, counting down.
GTGAGCCTGAGTGCACAGAGAGGCCTGCAGCAATTACCAAGGAATACTGAGACCTAGGGGCCGCATAGGACAGGGCTGATGGGAAGCCAAGGCTGTCTGCTCAGCCCTGAGATTCTGTCCCATCCAAGCTGAGCACAGAGAATTTTGAAATTTTGAAATTTTGCAAGTCTTGTATCATAAGGCTGACTCCTGCCCAGAAATTCTCCCGGCATAGACATAGCTCTTCTCACAACCAATTGGCTTGGAAGTCAATTCCCCCCAGTGATACCAACAAAAATCAAGACTTAACTACAATAAAGCTGTACACACAGTCCACAAAGGGTTGCACTAAGAGAGTGCACCTCTGGTAACTGGGGAGGTGGAGCTACCGGGCCATATAGGATACCTAGCACACAAAGCTACTCTACCAACTCAGGAAAGCAGCGAAAATGTGAGGACAAAGGAACAGATCACAAGCAAAAGAAATGGAGGAAAACAAACGACTGGATATAGAGTTCAAAACCACAGTTATAAGGTTTTTCAAGAATTTAGTGAGACCCAAGAGGAGATAAAAAAGGACCAACTAGAGATTAAACATACACTGACTGAAATAAAAAATATTATACAGAAATCTAACAGCAGACTAGAGAAATGCAAGAATCAAGTCAAAGATTTGAAATACAAAGAAGCAGAGAACACTCAACTAGAAAAGCAAAAAGAAAAAAGTAGCCAAAAATGTGAAATAGTGTAAGGAGCCTCTGGGACAACTTCAAGCATACCATCATAAGAATTATGGGGGTGCAAGTGGAAGAGAGATAGCAAGATACTGAAAACCTATTTGAAGAAATAATGACTGAAAACTTCCCCCACCTGATCAAAGAAATAGACTTACAAGTCCAGGAAGTGCACAGAACCCCAAACAAAAGAAATCCAAAGAGGATTACACCAAGACACGTCATAATTAAAATACCAAGAGCAAAAGACAAAGAGAGAATATTAAAAGCAGCAAGAGAAAAATAGTTAATTACCTACAAGGGAGCACTCATATGATTTCTCAACAGAAACTATGCATGCCAGATGGGAGTGGCAGGAAATATTCAAAGTGATGAATAGCAAGAACCTTCAACAAAGATTACTCTTCCTAGCAAAGCTATCATTCAGAATTGAAGGTCAGATAAAGAGCTTCACAGATAAGAAACAACTAACCAGTATTATATGAAATGCTGAAAGGTACTCTTTAAGAAGAGGAAGAAGAAGAAAAAGGTAAAAATAAAAATTATGAACAACAAATACATAACTATTAACAAGTGAACCTAAAAATCAAGTGAATTAAAAACCTGATGAACAGAATAAACTGGTGAATATAATAGAATCAGGAGCAGAGAAAGGGAGTGTACTGACAGCTCTCAGGGGGAAAGTGGTGAGGGGATACAGAGAGAGACTGGATAAAGATGAAATTAATATTTAAATCAGGAGACTTTGAATAAAGCAGATTAACCACAAAAATCATACACCTATGGATGAGGACAATGGAGGGGGGAGGTAAGGGCAGAAGGAGGGGTGGGAGCCGGTTGAGAGGAGCTATGGGCTGAAAAAAGAGGAACAATTGTAATAATCTGAACAATAAAAATTTATTAAATAAAAAAATAAAGGAAATGAGTCATGAGAGTTTCCATTCATGCACTTCAATCCATTTACAAATGATTTTGCTATTCCTAACTTAGTATTATAAAGATGTCACTTTCTCTCGATGCCAGAGTTATATCTTTGATTAAAATGCTGACTGTATTAGAAAACTATAATTCTCCATAACGGGACCCAAGGTGACATTCCTTCCCCATAGTTTCAGAGTTCGCTCTGTGTGCTCCTGATTACTCTCTGGCCTCAAGCCATTTGCATAACCATTGCTTCACATTCTTTGTGAAAATGGGCATAAGTAGGGCAGAAACATTTACCTTCCTATCCAGATTCTGATGATACCTTGTGTAGGTCAAGATAAGAGTAGCCCCGCCAGTATGGCTCAGTAGGTTAAACATTGACCCAAGAGGTTATGGTTTGATGCCTAGTCAGGGCACATGCCCAGGTTGCAAGTTTGATCCCCAGTGGGGGTTGGGGGGAGTGTGCAGGAGGCAGCCAAGTAAATCAGTAGACTTTGTATAAAGCAGATTAACCACCATAATGTGGATGAGACTCATTCAACCAACTGAAATTTTTAATTAAAAAAAAAAATGACTTCTCCAGAGGCAATAAAAATTCTGGCAGCAAACTTTTTCCCTGAGTCTCCAGCCTGCTGGTGCACCTTGCTGGTTTTAGACTTGCCAGACTCTACAGGAGCCAATTCCTTAAAGTCTCTTTCTCTCATCGTCATCATTCTTCTCCTCCACTGACACACACTCCATATTGGTTCTGTTTTTCTGAAGAACCCTGACTAATACATATACTGAACATTTAACTTCTATGTAAAATCCAACTCACTTCTATGTAAAGTTCAAACCATTTAAGTGGGCCCTTCCAAAATATATATCAAAAACCCCTATTCTCTGACTTCTACTGACTTTTCAAAGAAATAAAGAGGAGAATGGGAAGGAGTGGAGAGAGAGAAAAAGAGAGAGAGAGAGAGAGAGAGAGAGAGAGAGAGAGAGAGAGAGAGAGAGAGAAAATGCTGCTCATTGTGTTCCATTAGATTTTAAAATCCAGGGTGTCTCATGTATAGCATACATGACGTGGAGGTGTTCAGCTTCATGGTGATCCAGACTCTTCTCCATCTACCATTAGCCAAAGTTGTCTCCTGTTTATTTTATTTAAAAAAATAAATCTCTGTGTCTCTTTTTTCTCCTCCTCTCCCTCTGCTCCTACCCTTACTTATGCCTCCAAAGCTTCCCACCAAATTTGGGACAAAATCCCTCATTGCCTACTTTTTATCCACCAACCTGTGGCCAGATTTACTTTCCTAAGCTCCATTTTCATCATCCCCCCTTATTTCCTGAAAAATCAGAACAATCTCTTCCCCCAACTTCATGACCCTGCATAGTATATATCCTTTCCCTACTTATTTATCTGCATGCCTCTCTGAATCTCACACCACCCTCTGCCTCTTGGCTTATGAAACGTGTTCTACCTAGAAGGTCATTTAGCTTCCCTTCAGCAAAGTCGTGTGCATCACAGGACCCACTGAAAGCTCCAGGGACGTCTTCTTTGATGCCTCTGCTTCTCCCTGATTTTCTTCTCCTCTGATTGAAGCAGTTACATGCATATGTTTAGTCTATATAAAAAAAATTAAAAGTAGTCTCTATGTTTTATAGGTAAGTCTTATGTTGTACTTATTTCATGTGTGTAGGTCTCAAATAAAGAAAATAAATGGAAAGTGCACTATGGTTTAGGGTAAACTTATTCTTCTTTTCTTAGAGTCAGTCTTGCTGAACAGTGCTAAAGCAGTGGTATTAAAAATTCTCCAGCATGACCTTTATTTATTTATTTTTTAATTTTTTTTATTGTTTAAAGTATTACATATAGTAGTATATTCCCCTCCCAACATTGGCCTTCCCCCAGCCTCCCTACCCCCTGTCATATGCCCTCATTCCTCCCCAGCAGTGTCTTGTGTCCACTGTTTGTGCTTATATGCATGCATACAAGTTCTTTGGTTGATCTTTTTTCCTGTCTCCTCAACACTCCCCAGCCTTCCTACTGTAATTTGACAGTCTGTTCGGTGCTTTACTGCCTCTGCATCTATCTTTTTGTTCATTAGGTTATAATGTTCTTTATTTTCCATAAATAAGTGAGTATTTTTCTTTCATTGACTGGCTTATTTCACTTAACATAATGCTCTCCAGGTCCATCCATCCAACATGGCATTTTAATTTATCACTAAATCTAGGTCTTGGGAACATCACTGACATATGTGATGGTGCATTCTTTTTTTTTTTTTTTAATAAACATATTTCTTTATTGATTTCAGAGAGAAAGGGAAAAGGAGAGATGGAAACATCAATGATGAGAGAGAATCATTGATCAGCTGCCTCCTGCATGCCTCCTACTGAGGATCAAGCCAACAATTCAGGCACATGCCCTTGTCTGGAATCGAACCTGGGATCCTTCAGTCCACAGGCTGACACTCTACCCAGTGAGCCAAACCAGCCAGGGCAGATGGTACATTCTTATCCTAAAGATGGGATTGCGTTTTTGATGGTGATCTATTTCCTTCCATATTTTCCTCATCAATGCCACCTTAATCTCTTTATTCCTTTTGTCTCTCTCTCTCTTTTTTTTTCCTGAGCACTTTCTTAATTTTTCACATATGATAAGTAAAATATGTTTTTAAGCTAAGATTTCTGTTAAAATTGCCATAATGGCTTAATTTTGAAATGCATTTAAGGGTTTATTCATGCCGAGACATTTTCCTTGACATTAAAGCAATTTTCCACCAAGAGAAGATCCAGGGATGAGTACTCAATAGGTTTATGCTAATTGTGTTAGTTCCACCCAGTGGGAAAGGAAACAGAACTTAGCCCAGAGGCATCCAGATAACACCTGTGGGACTACTGGGCTCCTCAGGGCTCTGTGGTGTGGAGAACATTTCTCACTGAGCCTTGCTCAGTGGAGGTGCTGGCATCTCAGCTACAGCGGGGAGGATACAAATTCAACTCCTGCAGTCTGTTTGCAGCCACTCCAAAACATGAGAAGGGATGGAATGTAGATACTAAACTGAAAGTAAAAAAATATGATAGATACCAAAAACCTAGAATTGAAAACCAAAATCAAACAAAAACCACTGGGTTTTTAGAATGGAACCTCTAAATTGGGATGTGTAGCCCAACCGTGGTGTGGCTCAGTGGTTGAGCGTGACCAGGAGGTCACAGTTTGATTCCCTATTAGGACACATGCCTGGGTTGTGGGCTGATCCCCGGTAGGGGGCATGCAGGAGGCAGGGGATCAATGATTCTCTCTCATCATTGTTATTTCTATCTCTCTCTTCTTCTCTGAAATCAATAAAAAAATATATTTTAAAAATCATTTAAATTGGGATGCATAGGAGGGTCAAGTGTTATGCTACTAGCTCCATAGATTTAAGGTAACCTTGGAAATAGCTTCCTAAAGCTGGTCATAAAGAGAATTCCTGAGTCCTCATGAATCATTATATTTATCTATCCATGTGGCATAGTTTCCTGTACTTATCGACCTCTCCTTTCCTCTGTAAAATACTGGACAGATCAATAAAAAGCACTGCTAATAATGGATACTTAAACTTGCTACTTATGGAAATGTGAGCCAACAAAAATGGATAGAAATATTAAAAGGGACCATGTCACAGATCTGAGAACCAGTAAAGGCTGGCACTTCTTGGCTGTGCTTACTAGTCTCACAATCATAAAGCGGAAACAGGAAGGCAATATTTTATACAGCTGAAAGGCGTGGCCAAAACCAGTCCCTGCTTTAGTGCTGACACTGCAGACACATAATACCCTTCCTATGGATGAGCCTCTAACAGATATTGCTCATTAATCAGGCCCGGCTTCCTAGAGGAAGCCATTCATGGCCTCAGAATTCTTCGTAATGTTTTACCTTTTAAATACTACTCAATCAATCCACCTCTGCCAGTCTCTCTTCAATCACCCAAGTCCATTTCTAGTGTGGATTGCTCTTCTAATCAATTACTTGAATTTGGCCACCTCCAGCTAATTCTCCACAATGCAGTCAGAAGATCTATTCCAACTTAAATTTCATGTGTCATTCCTTTGCTTAAAACTGTTTAATGATTCTTGACAAGGCTTATAAAGCTCTGTTTCTAGAACTTCATTGTTTTCTACTTCTCTACAATTCTTTGTGCTCTGTCTACACTGGGGTTCTTCACTTCCCTTCAATAGGCCAGCTTCAGCCACTCTCTTCTGCCCAAACTCCCCAATTTACCATCCCTTCCCAATTTTAATGTTTGCCTTCCTGCCACTCAGATCTCAGTTTAAAATATTACTTTCTTATACTTCCTGATTTCAGGAGAATCAATGGGCTTTATAAATTGATAATAAAGAGTATATATTTTATTATTTGTAAGTTGTGTGCTATATCCTGTATCAGCAAACTTTTATAATAAACTTTTGTATTAATATATATCCCACTATTTTTTTTTTTGAGACTGGTTGTTAAACAGTCACCAACCAGCACACCACTGATAAGTTCCAGTGGTCACAGGGCTAACTGGCTGTATTGGTTTCTATTCCTTCCCCGTTTCAGTTCCCCGTTACTTTACTATGTTTCCTGGGATCACCTCTGAAGCAAGCTCCTTATGATCAAATCCTCATCTCAGGGTCTGTTTGGGGGAAGACTTAGACCTTGATGGTCATAAACTGTATCTGCTTTATGCCCTGCACCAAATGAGTACAACATAAATAACTGTTCAATGAATAAATGAATGAGCACAGCATCCCAGAGATCCACTACTACTTAAGTGAACCTTTTTGACTCTGGTTTACTGGCACATGAAGAGTTTTCTTGGATCTGTGGTCCTAAGTACCCCTGGAAGTCACCTATGATAAACCAGTCTCCCAGCTAAAGATGTGCAGAAAAGCTTGTGGAGCCCTTGGGGTGTGCACTAGTGCCAAATGAGGTAAAACCAGAGAATGAACTTAGTGTGATGTGGAAGGAGAAAAAGAGCTCCTTTGAGAAAAGAGAAAAGAAGGAGAAATGGTGGCATTAAGGTGAGATTTTTTCCAGAGCTACTGAAAACATAGTATCATCTAATTATGAATGTGAGTATGTTCTTATAAAGGACTGTGAGCCTGGGAGGAAGGGAAAGCTACAATTTCTAACGACAGCTGCTTCTACCTGCTTTTGCAAAAGTGGCAGCATTTATCTCAGAAACACGTGGTCACTGTTCAGCAAAATGTTCAAAGGAGATTAAGTAGACCACTACTCTCCATAGGAAACCAGATTGTACCGTGTAGAGGAAATGGGGAAAAGCCTGGAATTCTGAAAATGAGGGTTTGGCAGCAGGTGCAACAGGGAAGTGAAGGACTATCATTCATATGGAGCCAAAATATGGGGCAGAGTACTGAATAGCCCCAACTGAAAATTTGAAGAGCATTATGACCTCCTGGTTCATAGATTGACAGTAAACCACTGAGCCGCATGGGCCGGGCGTGATGGCTAACTTGACTGTGCCATGGATGCCCAGACATTTGGTTAAACATTATTTTTGCGTGTCTGTGAGGATGTTTCTGGGTGAGATTAACATTTGAATCAGTTGATTAGTAAAGCAGGTTGTCCTCCCCAATGTGAGATGGGAATAGGACAAAACAAGTAAGACAGAATCCATCCTTTGCCTGGCTGTCTGAGCTGGGACATGACTTTCTTCTACCTTTGGCCCAGAAGTTGGACTGAGACTTCTACTATAGCTCTCCTGAGTCTCCAGCTTTCTGACTGTAGATCCTGGAACATCTTAGCTTCCCTAACCACGTGAACCAATTCCTTATATGAAACCTCTTTATACGTGTATAAAAGCTCCCACTGGTCCTGTTTCTCTGGAGAACCCAAACTAATACGGGGGAATAAAAACCAAAATGTTTGATAGCGAAATAGTTCTGCCTAAAGTTTGCTTCTTCATCACTTAAAATGTTGCAATTTATTAAGGCTGGCATTTTAAATGGAATGTCTAGCAAGTGAAAAAATCTGTAATTTGGAAGAACACTATAGAGCTTCTCTTCTGATAGATGAGATGATCATTCTAATGGGCAAAAAGAAAAATGTATTGCTGCCTACACACACCTAAACCAAACCAAACCAAACCAAACCAAACCAAACCAAACCAAATTCTATCCTAATAATTTAATACTATTATTGAACAAATTGGATGCGTGCTATGTGGAGGAAGAATGTTGAGTTTCTCCTATATGTTTATGTTTCTCCTTATTTCTATGAAACAGAAGTAATTTTAACAGATAACTAGCTCTGTAAGAAAGAATGGCTTGTGATAAACTGCCCTAAAATATTAATAATAGAAGACTTAGAATTCTATATAAGGAACCAACTCATTTAGTGTTCTAGAGGCATATTTTACAAGTACTTTATCTCAGGAGGATTAGCTACTACATTAAACTGCTTAAGCTGAGAGATTTCTATGAACACTCTACTAAGATTTTAATGGTGTGGTGGATGTTTGGTGCCACTAACCTTAAAATTTTTCCAGGCTAAAATTATCTCAGTAATTCCATAGTGTAGAACTTTGGAGTCTTAGTTGTCCTTTACCTGTGCATTGGTGAGACCCAGAACTGTTTTCATGAGGGAGGAACGCTCAATCTTGCCTAGAGTGCTCTTCCCCCTCCCATTTCCATGTGTGTAAGAGGAATGCCTTTTTATCAAGAATTTTTCCTAGTGAGGGACTTCATTTTTCATTAGGATATGTCATTTCTACCCCCACTTGGGCTGATTATGAATGTGTATGGATCTGCCTTTAATTGGCCACAGAATATTTGCACTCTAGGCCCATGTCAGCAGATATAGTGCTTCTTGGTCAATACTAATCAAAAACTCAGTTATGAGATCTAATATCTATTTATAGAGCATCGACTGAAGGTTATGAAGCACATTCATTCCTCTGGATACTCTAAAATCAATCCTGGAATTAAGGTGGACTGTCAAAACCCAGCCCCTCAAAGAAGTGCTGTAAATTGGGCTCTGGCATTCATTACACATCTCTAGTGAGGGCCTTAAAGGAAACACCTGACACTGATTTTATACAGTAGGGAGGTTAATGGCAGACAGGACTCTCTTTCTTATGAGGATTCACAGGAGAAATTCTTTCTTCAAGCAATTACCATGCTGAAAGCATGCAGACACAGACATATGACTTGTGTTATCCTCATTGCACAATCTGCTAAGAAGCTCCCAGCCGAATTTATCAACCACCTAAAACAAGTTGAAAGAGCTTTATGATGTTTATTTTGTACACAAGTTTCCCTATATAGTCATTTGATTTTTAAAAAGACATATTGAGGTGAAACATGACATGAAATTCGTCACTTTAAATTCAGTAATTGTAAATTAGTAAATTCACATGTTGCATAACTACCACCTCTACCTAGTTCCAAAGTATTTTCATTACTCTGCCATTTGACTTATTTTTTTTTCTTTTCTTCCATTGTTATTCAAGTCTTTAAAAATAAAATCTTATTGTATTTTATGCATGTCTGTAAGTCATCACAGTTTTTTTTTTAATAAGATAGGATTTTAATAAACAAATTATTTTAAAAAACCTAGTGACAGAACCCTGTGCAGGAGACTGAGGAGGAGGAGGAGTCAGGGAATAGGAGAACCAGGAAGAAAGTATTTGTGAGAACCAAAGGAAAATTTCAAGAAGAGAGTGGTTAACAAGAGGCAGACACTAGAAACATCAAGTGAAATGAAGATGGAAATGAGATTACTAAACCGATTAATTAGGAAGCTATTTGTGAAAACTCTGTCCCTGTTTTCTGTGATTAAAAGTGAGAACTTGTAAAACTTTGTGGTGATTAAGACGTGAGATAGTAAAGACCTAGAAGTCTATTAAAAAATAAAAAAAGACAGCATATGAAATAGAGAAGAAGAGGCTGGGTTTGAGGGAAAAGTAAGTTTGAGAGAATATATATTTTTAATGATGAGTATATCCTATCTAATAAAAGAGTAACATGCAAATTGACCATACCTCTGCTATACTCATAAGCCATGCCTACCAGCCAATCAGGAACAAGTATGCAGAATAATCCAACCAAGATGTTATGCCCACTAAAAGAGCAGGAGGCTTGGGTTTCCCCAGCAATGGAGGAAGCCAAGCTTTCTGCCTTCCCTGGCCTTCCTTGGCCTCTACTTAAGGCTATAAAAGTTTCAAGTATAGAAAATAAATAAATCCCAGATACCAGGGCCTCCACTTGGGTCACCAGGGGCATGGCCAGCCTATGAACCACCACAGGTCCCTCGCCCAGGCTGCCCCACACCCCAAGGGTACACCCACCCTGATCCAGGACACCCTTCAGGGCAAACCAGCTGGCCCCCACCCATGCGCCAGACCTCTATCCTATCTAATTCTATCTAATAAAAGAATATCATGCAAATTGACCATTATTCCAACATACAAGATGGCTACCCCCATGTAGTCAAAGATGACTGAACTCATGTGGACCTAAGATGGCTGCCACAAGATGGCCAGCAGGTGAGGGCAATTGGGAAGGGCCAGGCCTGCAAGGAAGGGCAGTTGGGAGCAATCAAGTCTGCAGGGGAGGGCAGTTAGGGGTGACCAGGCCTGCAGTGGGGGGACAGTTAGGGGAAATAGGCTGGCAGGGGAGCATTTAGGCATCAATCAGACTGGCAGGGGAGTGGTTAGGAGATGATCAGGCTGGCAGGCAGAAGCAGTTAGGGGCAATCAGGAAGGCAGGCAGGTGAGCAATTGGGAGCCAGGAGTCCTGGATTGTGAGAGGAATGTCCAACTGCCATTCAGGCCTACCAGGATCAGGCCTAAAGGGGCATTTGAATATCCCTCAAGGGGTCCCAGATTGGAGAGGGTGCAGGCTGGGCTGAGGGACACCTTTCCCCCTGCCCCCCCACACAAATTTCATGCACCAGGCCTCTAGTGTGTGTGTGTGTGTGGGGGGTGGGTGGGTGGGTGGGTATGTATAATATTAAGTCAAACATAGTATAGTAGGTGGAGAAAACTTGAATGACCTTGGTTTTGCAACCAGCTGTAGTATGACCATGAGAAAGGACTTCACATCTCTAGGCTTGGTTTTCTCATCTGTGAAACCTAGTAGCTTAACTAGATTATATCTATGCTATATTTATGAGTAAAAAGAATATGTAAATAAAATGAGAACAGTAAAGCAATTTTGAAAATACAATAATATTTTCATTATAGATGTAATATTATTTTTATGAATCTATCTGAAATGCTGACCTTATAATAATAAGGTTCTATGATATAATATTGTTATTATATCCAGTGAGCACTTAATGTCAATTATTTCACCAAAACATTAATTTTGTTTTATCAAACTAACTTTCAAATGATTTACAAGTCAATATAGTGGTTGATGTGAAATGTGGTTGATTAAAATTGGCCATAAATTCTTTGATACCTCTCCCATCAAGAGATAAGTTCTGTGTGCCCTCCTATTGAATCAAGATGGGCTCTATGGCTGCTTCATCACTAGAATGTGAGCAAGTGACACTATTTCTTGGCCCTTAAGAGAGTGACAGCTGTCTGTGTCTTGCAATACTGACTCTTTGCATCCAGCTTTTATGCTGTGAGGAAGCCCAAGCAGCCTCTGGGAGAAACCTAGATAGAGCAGAAATGAGAACCCCACCAACAGCTCTGGTTGAGCACTGATTTGTCAGCCAAGTAAGAGAACATTTTGGAAAAGATCTTCAACATCAGTTGAGATAATCTAGTTTACATAATTGGCAGAGAAGAGCTGTTGTCAGTGGTCCCTGCTCAAATTTCAGATTTATGGAAAAAATAAATTATTATTGTTTTAAACCACTAACTGCATAATTGGTTTGTAACAAATGTTGGTTAACATTTATTCACTGGTAATCATGCAAATAAAATATAATCTGTATAGGTGGTTCTGCTATTATAACATGTATGTATTTGTGAAAAATGTAGTATTCCATAGAATTGCATACAGGGTTTATGAGGAAAATAGAATTGAGGTGGACCACTCAAAGCATATAGACTTTTGTAAAGAAGAACTCTAAGACAGGAACAATCCTATTAAAAATATCAGCCATAACACATCTCCACCAGCATTTGCATTTAGAACAGCGGTTCTCAACCTGTGGGTCATGACCCCTTTGGGGGTCGAACAACACTTTCACAGGGGTTGCCTAAGACCATTGGAAAACACAGATACGATTCATAACAGTTGCAAAATTAGTTATGAAGTAGTAACAAAAATAATTTTATGGTTGGGGGTCACCACAAAATGAGGAACTGTATTAAAGGGTCGCGGCATTAGAAAGGTTGAGAACCACCGCTTTAAACCACAATGTATATCCTTAACCGTGTTGCATCTTGGGGTTGATGTTTCTTTAAAGACATTTTTACTTACGGTTTCATCACAAAACTGTATAAAGTAAAAAGCATAGGGGTTTCTGAAGCCACTAAATCAGCTACTTCTTGCAGTAAATAGACTCTTCTTCAGAATTTTCAGGTGTGTATGTGTGTTTTAAAGATCTTCATATATGTATTATTAAAGATTTATCTTTAATTGTGAGAATGTTTGACTCTATTGCCTCAAAAATGAACATGTTTGGAAATTCAGAAGTAAACCAAGAAGATTTCAGTGTTTGCTGATACCCTTATGGATCAAATACATATGACCTAACTGGTGCTACACACACGTAGCAGAACAGACAGTAGCAGAACAGACAGTATCAATGGTCGGCCTGTATGTGGCAAATAAGAATCCATATACTGATTGTGAACGCCCAATCCTGTGTTGCCATAGTCCCTCATTGTGGACTTGGGCCTTGTCATTTTCCTTGTCCTGATGGACTCTCAGTTTTGAAGCCCAGTAGAGATGGCTGTTCTGTGTGGGTAGCTGTTGGAGCTGCTTTGGTTTGGATTTCTCTCCCCAGGTCCATGAGGAAAGGGCTGCTAGTGCTCTCTGTGACCTGAGGGAAAACACCCAAGGTGTCCTCCTTTTCAGAGGAGGGTAAGTCAATGGACTGCTGTCCTGTTGGCAATGCTGGATGAGGAAAGCTTCTCTGGGTCAAGGGGGGCTTTATCACTGTTTTTTGAGGTAGGGTCATAAATGGACTTCTCAAAGAGGATGTTGTTATCTTACATAGACTGTGGGAAGGAAAAACTCACCAGGTAGACTGTGTCCTCTGTCCACTGTCTCGAGCCTAGGTTGACCAAGAGGAAGTTCTGGACTCAAAGTAGCATCCTGAAGAATCAATTTGGAAAGACATGTGGAGAAGGGACATTTTTTTATTTTTTAGTATGAGAAGGACTATAATCTATATATATATATATTTCATTTAAATTTAAGCAAGCCAGTTTAGTTAACTTGAATCTACTGTGGATTCTGATATAGATTCTCATGGAGCAATATGTCCTGAACAGGATGCATGCACTAATACAGTGGTAATATGGACTCTATTGGGGTGGCTGATTGACTCTGCCTAGGCAGTTAACTCACAATTGAAATAGTTTGGATTATGTCAATCATATTTGAATTTATGAATTCTTTATTTAAAGAGGCAATAAAGCTTAGTCAACGCTTTCATTTATGAATATCCCAGTACAACTTTTGGCATAAATTAGCATAGCTTCAAATGAAACATAAACATTATTACTGAATTTATTATTTTTACTTCCTAAGATGTTATTTTGTATTTATAAGATTCCCATAAATAAATACCAGGATATAGATAAGAACTTAAGAACCAACTTGTAAATTATATTTATGTTTATTTCTGGAAGTTAAATGAAATATTCTGCTTTAAGTATTCTTTTAAGTTCATGAACGCATGTTTATTTTATCGAAAACAGAATAAATCTTGACCTAATTGAAACAAAGATCTGACTACATTGAAGGAAATTTTAAATTTTAGGATGTCCCTTAAAAAAGTATACATACCCTTTGAGTAAATATAAAGGCAGTGTTTATTAAAAAATACATTTCATTTTCAAAATTAACCCATTAGCTGTTAAAGTGAATATACATTTTCTGTGTTTTATGAATACAGATATGGAAAGTGGGTAACCAAGTACTGCTTATAAAAAGCACTAAATACTGCAGAGGAAAGTTTGCTCTGTTCAGTATTTTTTGTTGTTGGAATATTTTTGAGGCTTTGTTTCTATTTGAAGAACAAAAGGACAACAAGCTCACCTTTGTGAAACCAGCAAGGAGTGTAGGCAGCACTGACTGGGTGTTGGGACCAGAGCCAGGCAATGACCCAACAATTTCTGTGGATGAAAAATCACAAGATTTGAGTGTGCTTTTATTTTTTTTATTTTCTCACTTTCCTTTTCTGTTTGGGCAGTAAAACAGTTAGGGTGGAAAATGTGACACCAATCAGTTCTTAAGGAATGGTGCAACAGATCATTAAGAAGTCATGTCACATAAGCTAAGGGTCATTGATCTGAATGACAAATTTAAGGACAGAAGCAAGGAGTGTGTCTTGGATGCTTATGTGATAAAAGCAGCTTTTAAGGTGGATTTTTAGGGTATTTAGTTTTATTGTACAGATTCAGACTAAGCAGACAGGCTGATTGGCTAGGCCACTGAGGGTGAAAACATAACTGAAGTGACAAAGAAAGAAATGGCTCGAATAAATACTGCAACCAAGAACCATTTGCAGAGTTCTACTTTCAAGCCAAAGCGTTAACCTGGTTGGTTCAGTGGATAGAGCATTGGCCTGTGGACTCAAGAGTCCCAGATTCAATTCTGGTCAAGGGCACATACCCAGTAGGAAGTGTGCAGGAGGCAGCTGATTGATGTTTCTCCTTCATCAATGTTTCTATCTCTCTCTCCCTTTCTCTCTGTAAAAAGATTAAAAAAAAAAAAAAGAAAAAAAAGCCAAAGCCTGATTCTCAGAACCTTCCAGAGGATTCAGCAAAGAGACAAATAAGATGGTCTCTGAGATGAGTCTGAAGTTTCACCTTTTCTTGTCTAGTAGATTGTCTTACCCTGCACATTGTACCAGGAGATTTTTGTGAAGCTTTTCAATGTTGAGTTTGATTATATACCCCAGAGAGACAGAACTGGCGGAGAATGCTAGTTTCATGCCAAGTCACACTAAAATGGCATTTCTGTTGTCCATCTACTAAGCCAGGAGTACTGGGCCTACTGAGGAGTTGAGTTGATTCCTGAAGATTTTGAGTGTGCCTGATTATCTGGTTGATTTCTTTAGATCCACACTCCTCTTTTCTTCCCACTACTTTCTGCTCCAGGAGGTTGTCTTATATGGGCTATATCAATGATTGCTTGCCCTCTGTGTTTTTGGGATGGCTTAGTTCATTAGGCAACCCTTCAGGCCAGGGGGTTGTAACGGAGCCTTGCTGCTTCTAGGCCTAGGGAACTGTTCTATTCCTTTGGGCATTAGGGAAACCTTTATAAATAGTCCCTTTACCAAACTAGTCTCAGATGACCTTAATTTGAATGTGCCATCTGTTTCCTTTTGGGACCTGATCAATTTATTAATAAGGGAATCTGGGTTTTGCCAGAGGAACAGAACTGTCCAGAGGTTCCTCTCTCACCCTGGGCTCTACGGGGTGGCCAAACTGGACTTAACTGACATTCTTGGCTTCTCTTAAACTATTCTTTGTGTGAATTGGTCACCAAAGGCTCATCAAATGAGACATAGGTTGGAGTGAGGAAAGACAGAAATGACACCATACATGATGTGCCTGTCATGGAAATGATAGATTCTACAAGGCCCAATAGAAATGACAGTGACCATGAGACATTCACAACATCTAGTCTCTATGTCAGAATGAGGATAAACCCAAAACTATCAAATTGCCAACTGACCGTCAGTGAACTGAATTGTCCCCAGGTGCAAGGATTTGTCTTCCTGTAGTGCTCTGCTGATCAGCTTTTTGAGGTCTAAAGCTGTGAGAAAGTTTTCTGGTTGCTTGTCCTCCTCGGTCTTTCCATAAAGGACTCCTTTGCTTTCAATTTTGTTGGAATCAAAAGACAGCAGGTCACTTGCAGGACTTTTTGCTTCTGTACTGTCTCTCGTAAAGACCACCATAAGTTGCACCTCTATGGAGCTTGAACTGTGGAAGCAGAGGACACATCACACCCAAGGCCATTGTTCTATGCCTTGGTAAGATGGTTACTATGTTGCTACAAAGCTTCAGGACAGCTTCAAACTCTTGAATATCCCACTTCAAAAGTAATTTCAATGTTTATAAAAAATTTGAAACACGGAAAAATTGACATTTATTTTAGTTCCAAATTAAAATGTCAGGATGAGTGTTAAGTCCACATTAAAGAGGGAATACTAACTGAATTAAGAAGAGATTTCTCTTGCCCTGGCTGATTTTTCTCAGTGGATAGAGTGTTGGTCTGCAGACTGAAGGGTCCCAGGTTTGATTTCGGTCAAGGGCATGTGCCTTGGTTGAGGTCACATCCGCAGTAGGGGGTGTGCAAGAGGTAGCTGATGGATGTTTTTCTCTAACCAATGTTTCTAACTCTCTATCCCTCTCCCTTCCTCTCTATAAAAAAATCAATAAAATATAGTAAAAAAATAAAGAAGATATTTCTCTTCTACTTTTTTTCCAAGAAGTATTTATAAATTAAAAAATAAAACCCTAAATTAAACATAATCTTTTCCCCAAAGTGCTTTAAAAATAACAGCTTGGAAAGAAGGTGTGAGAAAGGAAAAAGGGAAGTAACATATGATTAACTATCTACATTAATAAACAAGAAACATGCAAATTGACAATCCCTCTGCTACACTCACCAGCCAATCAGGAATGAGTATGCAAATTAACCCCCCTAAAAGATAAAGGCAGCCATGGAGCTGAAGGCTTGGGTTGCTCCTAGTGTTAGAGGAAGCCAAGCTTCCCTCTTGGCTGCTGCTGAAGGAGTGGCTGAGGGCATGGGTTACCAGGAGCAACCCAGGCTTCCAGCTGGCTCTGGCCTCCGCTCAAAAATGGGGATGGAAAAATAAAAAAAGGAGAGGCTTTGGGAGCCTGGTTCGCTGGGGGTTGTGGCCAGCCTGAAAATAGCTCTCAGTCCCTCACCCAGGCTGGCCAGTCACCCCAGTGGGAACCCCCACCCTGAAGGGGATGTGGCCAGCCTGCAAACCATCACAGGCCCCTTGCCCAGGCTGCCCCACACTCCAAGAGAACCCCCATCCTGACCCAAGACACCCTCAGGGCAAACCAGCCAGGCCCCACTTTTGTACCAGACCTCTACTATACTAATAAAGGGATAATATGCTAATTATACTGGGAGACCTTCTAGGAGACCTTCTGGATGTTTTTCTGGACAAAGCCATGGTGACAGGGTTGAGGTAGAGGCGGTTAGAGGCCAAGAGGAGAGGGCAGTTGTGGGTGATCAGGCAGGTAGGGAAGGTCCTTGGGGGTGAGCAAACTAGCAGGGAGTCCAGTTGGGAGAGAGCAGGCCATCAGTAGGGGTCAGTTGGAGGTGATCAGGACAATGGGGGGCAGTTTGGAGTGAGCAGGCATGCAGGAGGGCAGTTGGGGGTGAGCACACTGGCACGGGGGGGGCAGTTGGGGGTGATCAGGCTGGTGGGGGAGCATTTGGGGGTGAGTAGGCCAGTGGCAGGGGGCAGTTGAGGGTGAGCAAGCTGGCAGGTAGAGTGGTTAGGGGCAATCAGGCAGGCAGGCAGGTGAGCAGTTAGGAGCCAGCAGTCCTAGATTGAAGGAGGGATGTCCAATTGCCGGTTTAGGCCCGATCCCTGTAAACCAACAGTAGGACATCCTTCAAGGGGTCACAAATTGGAGAGGGTGCAGGCTGAGCTGAGGGACACCCCCTCACCCCATACATAAATTTCATGCACTGGGCAACTATAATTTATTATAATATTTATTGACTCAATGCCTTTTTGCATGTAAAAATAAAATCAAATTCTCTGTAACTATGTTCTCTAAGATCAGGTTTTACCTTCTTGATTAAATCCACTTAGAGAGGGATGCAAAGTGTTTTAAAGGCCACAGGAACTGATAATGTGTATCCTTGGCAGTTCTTTGGGCCATGCAGTCAGTCTGTAGTTCATTATTTCACTAGTCAGTTATAGGACCCAAAGCTGGATTCTTATTATTGAGCTTTCTTAGATCTAGTGGGCCCTTTCCCAGGTCAAACTGACCTTGAAACCCAGGAGCAAATTTCTTGGCTTTAATCCAGACAGGTTGGTTTCATGTACAAGTATGCATTCAGACAAACAATTTCCTATCATAAATGACATTTTTTTGTGTGTGTGAAACATCCTTGCATAACCCTTATATGCCTTTATGTTTATCTAATTAGATTTTGAGTTTTATCTCATGGAATGATTTTGACTTGAGAATGCCCCTGTCTATTGAATAAGGGGTCAGTTACTTCCATTTAAATAAGAAACCATTAAAAAGTCATTGAGTTATCCTAAACTTTATATGTAAAAGGTACATTTATGGAGAAAAATGTACTCTATTTCAAAACATTAAAAGTCCATACTACTTTAAACAATAAAGAATTTAAATTAACAACAACAAAAAAGTCCAAGTTACCCATCTCTTTCTTTCTTTGGTCTTCATTTCATGATGCACAGTGATAACATGCAAGG
Source organism: Lasiurus borealis (assembly GCA_004026805.1). Taxonomy (NCBI): domain Eukaryota; kingdom Metazoa; phylum Chordata; class Mammalia; order Chiroptera; family Vespertilionidae; genus Lasiurus; species Lasiurus borealis. Next base: position 25,215 of record PVJN01013866.1, on the reverse strand, counting down.
AAGTAAAAATTTTTATGACATTTATGGAGACATTTATGTATCATTTCATATAATAAAATGATACATTATGTATCATTTCATACAAATTCTTTTTATGTATCATTTCATATAAATTCTTTCCATTATCTTCCATATTTGCCCAAAGCTTTTGAAGGAAATGTATAAATTCTTATCAGAATTTGGAAGGAAACTTTGAAAACCATATACATCTCAGGAAGTAAACATCATTATCTGATATTTCTGATTAGGATTTGAGCTTTAGTTCAAAGATTATATGTACTTTTGGTCTTCTTAAATTCTTAGAGTTGCTCATATTCCTCTTAAAGAAACTGTAAAAGTATCTCCTATACATCTTTACATTTTTGGGTAGTGCTGGTGCCAGGAAGTTTTTAAAATGTATTTTATAAATTAATTTCTAAACCCTGTAAATAGCATTAAATGATTAGTTTAATTTTGAAGGTAATTTATCTGAGGTTGGACTCTGGAGCTGTTGTTTTGTTGATTGATTGTTTTTGAATTGCTATGATCAGTAAACCTTGAGGGAATGGGACAATTCACCATGGACCTGATTGCAAAAAAACCAAACAGCTGTTAACTGAGTGGGTGGTCTGTATCAGGCAGTTCACTTGCATCCTTTTTTAATCTCTTCAACATCACAATCAATCCCATTTTATAGAAAACAGGTAGAGAGGGAACTTGTCAGTGGACAGAGGCAGAGCCAGCATTCAAATCCTGGCCTGCCTGACCTCAAGCCTAGGCTCATTTTACCACACTACCACCCACTCATGCCTGCAAAAAAGGTCATTTAGTCAACAAACTGACAACTACATTTTGAACTTCTCCAAAATAAATACATTAATTTAATGTAGAACCTATATTCGGTTTTTTTTTTCATTGCAAATGAGAGTTGCCAACAAAGGCACTCTACACATGGGATGGGAGTTTCATGTTGCTTTTGTCCCTTGATGTAACAGGACTGAATGGACTCTTTTCCTTCTGGGTACACAAGAGAGAATCTATGACTATCTCACTGGGATGCTCTGAGGGGAGGGAATTCTTTCCATATTAACTTGACAGTCATCCAGAGTTGGCCTCCTCTTACTTTCAGTAGTACTAGTAGTTGTAATCCATGAGAGAGAGGCCCAGGCTCATTTTTAAAGATTGTTATGAAACAAACTTTACATGTTAAAGGTATACAATTTAATAAGATTGACACTCATGTACACCAGCGAATCAATTATGGCAATCAAGATAGTGAGCACATTTCATCACCCAAAGGCTTGCTGGTACCCCTGTGTAATCCTTCCCTCCCCTCCTTCCTTGACTCACCCTCCCCAAGCAACTGCTGATCTGTTTTCTGTCACTATAGATTAGTTTGCATTTTTTTTAGAGTTAAATGTAAGTGGAATCATAACATACTCCATTTTGTCTGGCATCATTCACTTAATTATTTTGAAGCAAATTCATGTTGTGTATTCCAATAGTTGCTTTGCTAAGTAGTAGTCTATGGTAAGAATATGCCACAATTTGTTGATGGACATTTGGGTTCTTTCCAGTTCTTGGCTATTACAAATAATGCTGCTATGGACATTGGTGTGCAAGTCTTTGAAGGAGTATACCCTCCAACTAGGTTGAATGATTGTTAATAGCTTCCCATATATGCTTCAAGAGATAAAGCAATATATAAAGTGAATCTTTCACAGTTCATCCTTTTAACCGTATTAATAATAGATGTCCTAAGTAGTTCCCAGTTGTGTTGAGAGGATTGAATGAGGTTACTGATATAAAAGCACTTATTAAATTGTAGATCAGGTTTTATACGAATGAGTGGATGTGAGACAGTACTAGGAGACATAGAGTGTTAGGTCTTCTGTAGGGATCTGGCTCCATGAGAAACCAATTTTCTTCATAATGAGTTTACTTTACCATATGCTGAGCATTGTTATTAATGATTAAAAGTTTGTGGTACTCATAGCATAGCATTTATTGTATTTGGGTTAAATGTTTTTCTTTCTTCTTGGAAACTAAATAGAAATCACATAATAGAAATCATTGGGAGCACATCTTTGGAAGAAATAAGGATAAATTCTTGCAGAGATAAACACATGGAAAGATGCAGCTCCAAGGGATATATCTCTAAACCTTTTACCTTGAAAAGTTCATCAGCCTAACATTTTTATTTTGTTCTGAAATATATTTTTTATTATTATTAGTTTTCCATTTATTTGAAAGGAGGAAATAATGAGCACTTGAACATTCACAAAAAAAGTCCTAAAAGCATTCCTATCATTTTCTCAGCTTTAAGTTAAAAACTTGTTCTTTAACTGCAGGGTTTATCCAGAAGACCTTGCCATCTATGCAGACTATCCTCCCATCACCATTTAAAAAAAAAATCCATCTGATGTCACATGGAATACTGTGGGGCAGCATGTTAAAATAAAGAGAAATGAGACTGCTTTGGCAAATAGGAAGGATTTCATCTTTTATAACTTTCACTTTTCAATGTTTCCTTCCTCTGGAATTAGGCAGATCACAGGGGTCTGATAATTTCAAAAGAAATAAACTGGTGGAGCTCACTCATGCTTTGTGAGCGTGTGGAGCCCTGGCCCTGGACACCTTTTTGCTTTAAGATGATAGACAGTGAGGGAACCAGGAAGGACTTGCTGCTTCACCCACTTTACAAATCCCCTCCAGCATGGAATCACACTCTGTCATACCATGGCTGATGTTTACCATGTGGAGCATTAAGAAAAAAAAGCAAAACATATGTGGCCCCACTTGTAGATGTTTTGAATAATGAGAAACTAAGAAAAAGATGCAAAAATCTTGCCAAAAATGATGAACCCACATTAGAATGTTGCGATGCTGATGGATGTAGACCTGCCAACGGACTATGATGGGCCCTGCTGCAGTGTGGCGCTTTTTGATTATTTCATTTCTTTTATTGAAAAATTTCACTTAACAATTTTTATAATTATTATAATACTTTTTCACTTAATAGTTTTTGCATGGTACTGTATTACTATGGACTAGATGTCAAAATAAGATAAAATCCTAAAAGTCCTGCTTCCACCCCTGTCTCGGTCCACCCCATTCCTCCAACCCCACTCCCCGGTAGGCACCACTGATACCACTAGCTCTCTTGGTTCAGCTTGCTTTGTTTATTTTATTTACTTATTGCTTTAAATTTTAAAATTAACCAATAGTTCATGTTTTAAATTAAATTGATTGGGGTGACATTGGTCAGCATGATCATACAGGTTTCAGGTGTGGTTTCTATGTTATAAGATCTGTATATTGCACCATGCCCATCACCCAGAATCAAATCTTTTCCTGTCATCTCATATTAGGACTCCATTTCCCTCCAACCCCTTCCCTCTGGCAACCACCACACTTGATTGGTTTAAACAATGATTTAGCATTGATAGGCAGCTAGGCAATCTGACACCAATTGCTACTTTTTTTGACTTGTCTGTACTGAAGAATTTTCCTAAGAGGTTTGTTAACAACATTGCCAAGGATAGCAGGTGAGCTCTCTGAGAGAGCCATGTTTCTGACTCCAGAGGAAGAAAGGAATGCAGTTCTTGTGTCACCCCTTAAAACATCATCTAGGGTCATGTTCTAATTAGATAATTCCTTTATCTGAAATGTATTCAGTTTTGGGATTGGGCAGAGCTAAATAATTGGGGGAAAGGAGACTTTATAATGCTGATGATGTCACTTTCAAAAGAGGCTACGAAGAAAGTAACTTAAAAATTGACAGGAGTCCTGCACTCTTACTGTTAGAGAGTGGGAATTTTTGAGCATGCCCTATTCCAGAGAGGCTGTGGACTATCCCCCAGATAGAGTTGTCAGTGCTGACATCAGGCCAGGCAGTGAGATACAGTCTCATGGCCCCTTTCCAGCACCTAGGCCTTCTTTCATAGAACACTGTCAGCTTTCGGAAGAACAAGATGACCCTGTAACACAGTCGTAAGCTCTGACATTGCTTGGGAAAACTCTTTTGTCTTGGGTTGCTTGCTCTGCAAAAACAGGATGTGGTAAATGTACTTAAAAGTGGTCCTACACAAGTATCGCTGCTGCTCTCTGGACTCCCTGTGTGGAGAAAGGCAGAGTAGTCTCTGGCCAACTCAATAAATCCTTGCTTACTTATTACCAGCTTAGCAGCCTCCATGGTCATTTGCAACTGGTCACTCGCATTCGCTCCACAACATTACTTACCTAAATCCTAACATATGAATTTCTTTGAATCTTGGAAGTTTCTTAAATAAATTTTGCATCTGTAGAGAGAGAGAGAGAAAAAAAAATACTTCTTGATTCTACTGAGTAAGGTCTTAACCAGCGGGCAGGGTCGCCTAAAACCATCGGAAAGCAGATATTTACATCACGATTCATTGACAGTAGCAAAATTACAGTTATGAAGGAGCCACAAAAATAATTTTATGGTTGAGGGTCACCACAACATGAGGAACTGTACTAAAGGGTTGCGGCATTAGAAAGGTTGAGAACTACTGGTCTTAACTAACAGAAAGAGACTAAATTTTTTTTTTTTGAGACTAAATACTTTTTTTTTGTTATTTTTTTAATGTCTTTTATTACTATTTTTTTATTATTTTTATTAATTTTGTATACATATCTCCCCATTGCCCCCCTCCCTCCCAGGCATACCCCAATCCTCCAGTGTCTATGTTCATTCGTTATGCTTATATGCATGCATACAAGTCCTTTGATTGATCTCTTATCTACCTCACCTAACTTTAATCTTCCTGCTGTAATTTCACAGTCTGTTTGAAGCTTTACTGTCTCTGTATCTATCCTTTTGTTCATCAGTTTATAATGTTCTTTATTATCCACAAATGAGTGAGATCACGTGATGCTTCTCCTGGTTAGTACTTGGATGGGAGACTAAATACTTTTGATGAGTTAGGGAAAAAATGAAAATGGAAAATTTATATAATGATTGAGGCCAGATTTATTCTTAGTTATTTCTGAAACCTGGAGGAAAATGTTTTGCTATTTATTTTATAGCCGAAAAGCTGTACTTGGATAGTTTTGACTTGCTTTGGTGGTTACTTTACATAAAACATGAAATAACTTTAAGTTCGTACTTGGAGGAAAATTTTTTGGCCACAGTATTTTTATTTATACACACAGAGTAGCTATAATATTTTCTGAAGAGCTAAATGATTTGAAAATATCTATAGTGTTAAAGGAATTATTAAAGTCAAATTACCTAAATAAAATGTTAGTAGCAGATTCTAATGTAATACATTACATTGGCTCTTAAGATGTATGTGAAATTACAATACATTTTCTCATTTAATTTGACTTCCTAATGAGGCATATTATCAGAATATTTCACAATTGTTATACTCAATTACTTCCAACCTACGACAGTCTTGCTTCTGCCCCTCGATCCCCAGGAGGGAAGATTCTCTCTCGGCCATTGTCTCGCCTCTCTCCAACTTCTAAGACATTTTTATTTCTTCCTTCATGGTTTCCCTGCCTTTTTTCTGGTTCTTCTCCCATCTTTCTGACAACTCTGTCTATCTTTATCCTATCCCTGTCTCTACTCTCTATTGATGCTGCAAGGATTCTGCAAGTTTGCATCCTCAACCTCTTCATCTCACTCACTGGCCCATTAATTCAGTAAGCTTGACTATAGACTCTATGCTAGGCTCTCAGGACATTGTCACATAGATGAACAGGCACTACCTATCCTACTTACTTGTATGAAGCCTGGGAGGCAAGCAAAACCAAGAAGACATGGCAGTCTATCAATGAAGCATGGGAGGGAGAGCAGGGTGACAGTGAGAGAGGTTGAGGAGGTGAATAGGGACTCAGCCCTGCCCTCCCTTCCCTGTGCCCACTTCCCTCTGCCTCTCCTTGGGGATCCTATTTTTTCCCATGGCTTCAATGGCCACCTGACATACAACTTTGAGTTCTCCACGTGAATATCCCATCATTTGTCACTGATTACATATGCGCAAACCAGGGTAATTCTCTTCCTCCAAGTCTGTCTTTCCTCTTGGGTGCTCTATCTCAGTCAGGATTATGAACAACCTTCACCTTCATGACAGAGAGCCCAGCATCTCCAGATACCTCTCCTCTGTGCCCCTCACATCCAGTCACCTCGCCTGTTTGTTTGAATCCTACATGCCTTTTATTTCTATCATATTCTTCTTATTCCCATGCCCAGCTTGCTCCTCCCTATCGCTCTTCCTGTATTATTAAAATCGTTTTCTGTGTGTGTGTGTGTGTGTGTGTGTGTGTGTGTGTGGCGGAAGAAAAGTGTTCTTTTTTTTATGAGTTGGGGTGGGGAAAAATTGGGAAATGTCTTTTTGGCCACAATATTTTTCCAAGTTGATCATTCCATATCTGTCGCTCTTCACTAAAAATCTCTTGATGGGCTGCACTGCCCATTGACTAAGATCTACTAGTACTACTGTAGAATGGCATTTAAGATCCTCCACAGTTTACCCTCTCTCCCCAAGTACCTTACCCTTTGCACTTCCTGCCATGTACCCCCTTGGCCAATATTGTCTCCTCTGATCACATTAAACTCACTACTGTCTTTCCCCAAATACAATATGTACTTCTTCCAGATATCTATCCATTTTTTTTTCTTTAGTCCAAGGGGGATCTTCTATAATCTGTTAATTGACCATCACCCTCCCTCGACTCATCTTTCAAAGCCAGCTCAAATATCTTTTCTATTGAATAGTATTTGTAGGGCCCTAAAGTCAGATTCAATTATTTCTTCTCCCTACCACTCTAGAACATATTATTGTATGTTCCATTAAACTGACTGGGAGGTGCATGTTGTGTCCCTCACTGAAATTATACTCCGTGGGCTCAGGGATCATGGCTTACTTATTTATCTTCATCTCTCTCCTTCCCAATGCCTATCAGATTATCATCCACATAGTAGGGACTCAGCACATTTTGTTTAATCAAGTTGAGTGCATCTTTTCTTTTCTAAAATCACCAATATGCCACTGCATTGTCACTGTATTTACAATCACTGCCAAGTCCACATTTGCTATGCCAAGGACTAGAGTGGTGATGCACAGATAATCCCCAAATCACTTACATTGGGCTTTGGAATGTATCGTGTTTTTTTTTTTTTCCTCAGCAGACGGATTTATCTTCTTAGTCATATTTTCTTGCACCAATTTAAAAATACTCTGTGTGCAGCAACTACAGTGATGAGGATAAACGTATAAGCTTGAGTTCAAGTATTGGTTCTCAACTTTCTAGTTGTATGACCTTGAGTTTATTATTTAATTCTTTGAATCTTAGCTTTCTTAACCAAAATGAGGTAATATAAGGCTGCTCTAAGGAATGACTAACACATACCTGACACACAGTGGGGAGAGAGGCAGCGATGTTTTGTCTATTTACTAGTCTCCTACTGGATTACTAGCTCCTTGATTGCCCCATTGTCTTTTACTTCCTCAAGGGCCACACAGCACAGAGCCTGGCAGGGGCAGGGTAAGCCTTCAGTAGTTGTTTTAGAAAGACTCAATGTGAGGAAGGACAGGGAGAGGGTCCCCATGGTGGTCAGTGACAGGAGGCCTGGAATAAGTTTCTGTGGTGTCACTCTTACTCCACCATGAGCTAGCTAGGCGATTGGGTTCTGCAGAGCTGGGCTTTGATGGGGCAGGTGGGAAAGAGCTGTGTCCATGCTTCGGGTCTGCTCTGGTGCCCTGGGACAAATAGTTTTGAGCCACAAAGTTTGTCATGCCATCCCAGTTACAGCACCTAGGACTGAATGTTGAAGAATGAGCTATAGTTTCTGGAGCAGAAGATTTATACCCCAACTCATCTCTCTTGCTTGTCCAGGATACCAGAGATGCTGTGGTGCATGGGAATACAATCGATTAAGTACAGAACTGCTCCCATGGAATCCCACAGCTATTAGTGTAGGCAGTAGGGTGCGTGGCTGGGAGAGCTGTCCTCCCTTCCTGGGTGCTCATGGCAGTGGCTCCAGTGGAGGGGGTTTATTGCCTGTGTCTATGTCCTCTTTGTGAACCTGCCTCTGATGGATTAAGAAGCAGCTTTGCTTAGGAGGGGCAGGAGGTGTCTAGGGAGGAGATGACAAAGGCCTTCAGTTAATTCTGCTAAATAATCTTCTGGGAACCTTCCAATCATGTAGCACTAACTACTAAATTACTAATTAAGTTTCCAGTTAACCTTATTAATAACACTAAATGCACAGGGGCCTCCCTGATTCTGCGGAATGTATGTTAACGGGGCTATAAAAAGGCAGCTGTGTTGAGTTCTCCTGAATATTTGCACAGGAGAAAGCATTCAGACAACAAATATGCATTCCTTTTGACATCTGTATTAAATTGCTCATTAAGTTTATTGTGGAAATTAAATTACTGCAAAGCACTGCCCATTAATTCCCGATTAGGTCCAAATGACTGTGCTAATGCAAGTGTTGGGCTGTGGTGAGGCTGGTTGGTTATGTGATGGCTGGCTTTGAGGTGTTCAGACTATTCAGGGGCCTGGGAGGGGAACAGATGCTTGAAGCAGAGGGGGGTCCAGTTGAGAGAAGCCAGAGACCCGTGCAATGGAATCAGCAGGTCTCTGCAACAAGACCAAGTGAGATATACTCTGACTAATGGATATTTCAGAAGCTGAAAGGGGCCTATTTATTTGATAATGATACAAAATCTTTTCCCCAAAAATATGTGTATTTGGGAAAAATAGAAACTAGAGTATTGTAGCTAAGAGTAGGGGTTCTCTAGTGCCAGGCTGCCTGAGTTTGAAACTTGGCTCTGCCAGTTATTTTATGACACTGTTGAGCATTTAGTTAATTTCATCTTGTCTCAGTATCCTGACTTGAAAAAAAATAGAAAATATTACTTAACTTGTAGATTTGTGTGAAAATAAAATGAGTTAATACATATAAAACATGAAGACCAGTACAGTGGTATTATTTTTCTACGTAGAAATAGATTTAGAAAGGGACTTTGAGGTGATTTTTAATTTCTAAATGAGGAATCTAAGGTCATGGAAGTGACCCCCAAATTTTAATGGCTATTTCTCAGTATAAACAAGACTACAACTAAGATTTTTTTAAAATTATAATTTAATTGTATTACTCTATATCAGGTAGTTTTAGGTGCTTAGAAAATTCACAGGTGAGTGAAGACAGTCTATGGCCAACTATCCAGTTCTGACATTACTCTGACTAGGCTAAGGATTTGCTGAAGAGAATATTTCAAAGAACAAATAGAAAAGATAACAGACTATTTTAAAAATGCATTCTATCTAATAGTCCATGTCTAAGTACTTTTCTGGTTTGTAAATACCCCATGCTGATGCTTTCTCTTTGAAGTTTGTAGAAATGATGGTCGACACATTTTATTGACTATGCTGATGCAGGAAGAGGTTGGGAGTTAAGAATGTTTTTCTTTTAGCTCTTCTCCAGTTGAGAGGGGTATGAGAAGTAGGATCCTATTTGTTCCCTGGCCTTGCTCAGTAAGATGCTTGGGCTATCCTTAAACATAGTTCATAGTTATGTAATCTCATGAATGCTTCTATTTCCATTGAAAGCTCTGTATTAGCTCCTTTGTATTAGGAGGTGAGGCTACAGAGATGAAAGCAACAGTTTCTGCCCTTAAGGGGAAGCTCATAGCCTGATGTTAGTGAGGGTGGTGGGAGGGCAAGGAGGGAGGAATGGAGACAACAGAGATCATAGACATATAAACAAACAATCTCATGACAGAGTAATAGTGTTATAACAACAATGGGCCACAGGTGTTAGCCCAGAGGAGTGAACCCAGAATGGGTAGAGAGAATTTTTCTTGATGTTTGCAAAATGAATCTGAGGGAAGGGCATTCCAGATGGAGGAGGCATTACTTATAAAGACTAACCGTGAGAAAGTAGAGTGCAAAGGAGGGGGATGGTAAGGAACTCATGTTAAGATGAGGAGGGAAAGAAAGGCAATGTCTTATCATGATACAACTGCCACGTTCAGCATAGTAATTTGGATTCTTCTGCAGGGAATGAAGAGCCTTTTAATATGATCAGGAATAGGCAGATAGAAGGCTTATTTTCTGTTGGCTTCCAGATTCTGAGTCTAGGCTGGGTTCACTCACCTGAAGTTGAGACTTTGCTGCTAGCTCCTGGTAATATGGGGAGTGGGCATCAGCGAGCTCTGCCTTGAACTTCTGGTTTGCCAGGGAGATGCTCAGTCCTACCATCTGCTCCGGTGGGCCCTCGGATACTTCAGAGAATTCTATTACTCTTTCCTAAGTTAAAAAGGTCTTTTATTAATATAAATCACAAACAAATGGTAATATTATATAACACATACACATGATTCATATATATTGCTGGGACATCAGTAGGATTGTGCTATACACTTGTGTAACTTTATAAACACTCTTTGATAAGGATTGGATTATACAAATTAACATATGGACACTGGTATTTAATATAACCCTTTTTAGAGCAGAGTCTAGACTGGTCTCAAGAATTGGATTATGAAGGTTCTAGTATTTTTAGAATAAAAGTCCTATTGTTATGCCCAGAGTTCGGGGTCTCCAATAATCCACCACTAAGGAGCCTTTTCCAATGCAAAAGCAAAGAGTCTTTATTCAAACCCGGGTTTGGCTCTCAACCTCTTCCTGCTGCAGCAGCGAGGCGAGAGAGCGAGCCGGGCGGGAACAATGAGTTTTATGGGGTAGGATAATTGGGAGGGCTTAGGAAAGTGACAAGGGTTACAGAGATTGGTAACTTGAATTAGGGTCTTTCTGTGGTTTAGCCTTATTAGGACCCTCGCTGTGTTACTGGAGCTTCATTGGTCTATTTGGGTGGTGGTTGGGGAAGCTAGGACATTGCTGGCACACCTGTGGCCCCTCCCAGAAAAGGGAGGGGGTTTAGGCAGGGGTCCCAGCCCTATAGGACAAGATGGAGGAGAGTTCATTTCCTTTCACTATTAACTAGAAGTGGCCTGTGAATTTCACTGAGAGACAAAGCACCAAAGCACCAATAAATTAACTTAGTCATTTTATGACATGCTCTTCATGAAAGCATTCACACACACACACACATACACATGATTCATATATATTGCTGGAACATCAGTAGGATTGTGCTATACACTTGTGTAACTTTATAAACACTCTTTGATAAGGATTGGATTATACAAATTAACATATGAACGCTGGTATTGTTTAATATAACCCTTTTTAGAGCAGAGTCTAGACTGGTTTAATAAGACTGTGCTTAAATTTCCTACTGAAACTGGTTAGAAAGTACTGTCAAGTCAAGAGAGGGTGTGAAATTCCTCTCAGAGAAAGTGGCATATCTGGACCACCTTTGGAAGCATGTGGCTGAGAATAGCAGTGCTGTTCTGAGGATCACAAAGGGCTAGGGTTCAATCTTTTTGTCATTTGGTTTGAGAACAAGCAGGAGTCTCTCATTGTTCTCCACTCACCTAGAGCTGTGTTTCAAACTTGGGGTTGGACAGATTTCCAGATTTGGGTACCCACACAATCCTGAGATTGGCACAGCTTTCTCCAAAGAGTAAAAAGTATGTCTGTGGAAACCCAACTGTCTGTGGGAATGTACAGTTTCTTATAACGATATTAGAGTTGTGGAAGCCGAGAAACAGGGAGGCAATGAGAGGCAAAACTCATCTGGGTGGTGGTAATGTAGCTTCTCCTCATTTCTTATCACAGAGTCCTTTTGATGGGCACTGAACAGCAGAACAGCCTCTCACTTTAATAGGACATACGGAGGATGTGTATTTACACCTACCAGGCTATTGGCATTTGTTTAATGGGAAGGTTTCCATCCATCCATCCATCCAGCCATCCATCCATCCATCCATCCACTTGCTCATTTAATCATTCAGATGATACACACAGAGCATCTGCATGGGAATAGCACAGTGCTAGGACCCATGGGACATTGAAAAAAAATATGACATATGGTGTTGTCCTCTGGGCTTACCATTCCATTAGGTAGATACAAAGTTCACAAGAGACATTTCAGTAAATCCTTTAGATGTATTAGTGAGAAGATTTGCAACTTACCTTCAACCACTTATTAATGTTTCATGCCTCTCACGCAGCACTCTCAGTGACGTTCTAATTACCTCTGGGATAAAACCCAAACTGTTTTTCTTGACATTTGACTTGCCACCATCTGATGCCGATCCGCTTGAACAGCTTTGGTCTGTCTCACTTCTCCCTGCCCAATTCAGGGAGCTCCATTCACTCTTGCTGAGGACTATACTGCTGTGCAGTCTCCTGACTGAAAAACCTCCTCACTGCTCCCCAGGACCCCCTCCAGCAACAGTGTGTGTACGCGCCACATGCACTTTACTTTATACACATCCTTTTTTACTTCTTACTAATATTTCTAAGTCTTATAATCCATTAAAAGAACTATTCCCTTTGACCATCTAGGTCAGAAACCTTTGCCTTTCCTCTGACCTTCTATAATCGTGAATAAGATCTGAATTGTTCATTTGGTACCTATGATGTATTCATCTAGAGTGGGCTGTAGCGATTACTGAGGGACACTGAGACCCAAGGACCGGGTAGGGCAGGGCTGATGGGAAGCCAAGGCTGTTTCTGCTCAGCCCTGAGAGTCCATGCCATCCAAGCTGAACACAGAGGCTTTTGCAACTTTGCAACTCTTGTATCTTAAGGCTAACTCCAGCACAGAAGTTCCCCCAGCATAGACACACCTGATCCCTCACAACCAATTGGCTTGGAGGTCAATTCCCCCCAGTGATACCAACAACAATCAAGTTTCAACTACAACAAGGCTGTACACATAGTCCACAAGGGGGTGCACTAAGAGAGTGTCCACCTCAGGTAACTGGGGAGGCAGAGCCTGGGCCATATAGGATAACTAGCACACAAAGCTACTCTATCAACTCAGGGAAGCAGTGAAAATGTGGAGACAAAGGAACAGATCACCAGCAAAAGAAATGGAGGAAAACAAACAACTGGATATAGAGTTCAAAACCACAGTTAGTGGGTTTTTCAAGAATTTCCTAGAAAAGATGGATAAATTTAGTGAGACCCAAGAGGAGATTAAAAAAAACCAACTAGAAATTAAATATACACTGATTGAAATAAAAAATATTATACAGAGACCTAACTGTAGACTAGAGGAATACAACAATCAAGTCAAAGATTTGAAATACAAAGAGGCAGAAAACACTCAACTGGAAAAGCAAAAAAAAAAAAAAAGAATCCAAATATGTGAAGATAATGTAAGGAGCCTCTGGGACAACTTCAAGTGTACTAACATCAGAATTATGGGGGTGCCAGAGAAAGAGAGACAGTAAGATACTGAAAACCTATTTGAAGAAATAATGACTGAAAACTTCCTGCACCTGGACTAGATTTACAAGTCTAGGAAGTGTACAGAACCCCAAACAAAAGGAATCCAAAGAGGACCACACCAAGACACATCATCATTAAAATACCAAGAGCAAAAGCCAAAGAGTATATTAAAAGCAGCAAGAGAAAAACAGTTAATTACTTACAAGGGAGCACCCATATGATTGTCAGCTGATTTCTCTACAGAAACTATGCAGGTCAGACAGGAGTGGCAAGAAATATTTAAAGTAATGAATAGCAAGAACCTACAACCAAGATTACTCTACCCAGCAAAGCTATCATTCAGAATTGAAAGGCAGATAAAGAGCTTCACAGATAAGAAAAAGCTAAAGGAGTTCATCAACACCAAACCAGTATTATATTAAATGCTGAAAGGTACTCTTTAAGAAGAGGAAGAAGAAGAAAAAAGTAAAAATAAAAATTATGAACAACAAATACATATCTATCAACAAGTGAATCTAAAAATCAAGTGAATTAAAAATCTGATGAACAGAATAAACTGGTGAATATAATAGAATCAGGGGCACAGAAAGGGAGTGGACTGACAATTCTCAGGGGGAAAAGGGTGAGTGCGGGAAGAGACTGGACAAAAATCATACACCTATGGATGAGGACAACCTGGGGGGAGGTAAGAGCAGAGGGAGGGATGGTAGCCAGGTGGAGGGGAGCTATGGGAGGAAAAAGGAGGAACAATAATCTGAACAATAAAGATTTATTTTTTAAAAAAGAACGTGGGACACAGGTAATGGGAGAAAGAGATGGCAAACTGTAATTGTCTTATACATTTCACAGTGACTATATTTAATCTCAATAATTTTTTTCAACAGCATTTTTCACTGTTGATGAAAGGACATTTTTGAGAAAAATAAATGCCTTTTATTCTTCATAACCATACTCCCACCAAATCTGTGGCCATCTGTCTTAAAGGCCAGGGAGAGAGTGGCCATCAGGATTCTGATCCCTAAATTTTTATGTAGAGCTGGAGGGATTGAACTTCCTGTCCTCACCATCTGTAAGAAGAAAGGGCTAGAGAAGTCTCACAGACCACAGGAGCTGGCAGATCTGGTCGAAGTGGCCCTGTAGGACTGAGAGGGTCTGCTGCCTACCTTGTGTTGCCACAACTCCACCATTGTTTCCTGCTTCAGTCCTGAGCGTCTGGCTCAAAGCCATTGGGAAGGTTAAAGATGCCCTCACCCCCACTGTCTTTTGATAACCAACATTAACTTCTGTAACAATTCTCTCCTCCTGCATGCTTTTTTCACTCAGAGCAGTTGCCAGTGCTCTTCTTTACCTGCTAATACTGGTTTTATTTTCCCCCATTTGACATGAAGGATTTTGATTGTTTTGATATTTATCTCACCTTTTCCGGCTGGACATGACTAAGAACAAAACTTCTACCTTTGTTGTCAGCAAGAGATTACACTTCAGTGGAGAAAGAATCTGATTGATTGGTGGATTCATTCATTCATTCATTCATTCATTCATTCTAAAGCCTGGTGACCACCTGCTGTATATAATGCTCTTGTAGGCACTGGGAAAAAAGCCACTGCCTTCCTGGAGTTTATAATTATGTTGTTTCTTGCACTTCCTCACACCTTACCCCTAGTTTTCAATGTATCTTACTCCTCAGTCTCTAGGAAGAAGTAAGCATACTAGACAGAATGAAGTCAATGACTCTTCACTAGAGTGATAAAAAAGCAGCACTAATAATACTGAATGGCCAGTCCATTTTACTAAGACAAAAAGGTCTGTGAGGAGCTGGATTGACTTTCAGAATTTCTTACTGTTGTAGGCATCTTGGTGTCATTGAGGAGTGTGTCCTCAGCGGTGAGTGGGAAGGGCCTGAGTGAGACATCAGCAATATCTGTGGAAATTTAAAAAATAACAGGCACAAAAATGAGACTAGAGGAGTTGACATTAGAACAAGGTAAAACATTTTGCATGCTTTTTCTGTCACTCTGGAATTTACATATGTTAGATCCATGTAGAGCTCATTTTTATTTTAAGATCACATAAATATGTTCTTCAGCAAAATTATAACTAATACTATTCCTCTCAACTATTCTTCCTTTCTATACCCAAGTTTGGTGCTCTCTGAGATATGTTTCAATTAAATGGTTCTGTCTAAGTAGTACATCTAGTTAATTTTTCTTTTGGTGGCTATATAAAAGATGCATAGACAGAAGTTTATCCTGAGTTTGTTTGTTGGAAAGTATTGGTAATTATTGCCTCTAAGTTGTAGGATAATGGCCAATTTGGTTTTATTTTTGTTCTTTTCTAGATTTTTCAAAGTTTATACAATAAGTTTAATTTATTTTATAAAGTTACACATACAAGCTAGTTTTGAGAAAGTACATTATAAAATTTGTCACCTTCAATTAAAGATTGCTTTTCAAATAGCACGCTTTCCTGATGATTTGAATTAAGGTTTAAAAGCAGATGGAATGAGATCTAAGCTTACCTGTTGAAAACACAGTGGTTTTACCTGGCTCTCCTACTATCTCTTCTGTGGCTATTTCATCTTTTCTGTTAGTAAAATAGAGAAGAAGTGGTAAAAAGGAGCATGATGACATAGGGGGAATGCATTTAAATTCACCTATATAAAATAAACCGAAAAGTTAGAGAAAAAATATACTTTAAAACTGGTTTACTTATCTTTTCATTACAGAAGTAATCTTCTAATATATTTTAATTGAAAAAAATTCAAACAACCCTCCCCAAATGGTTATGTTTGACTGTGGGGCTTTTCGTAAGCATGTTGGCTTTTTGTGGTCCTGGGGAACTTGTCCCTGATAGCAAAGATGGTTTGGGGGCCTGATGTTTTATAGTTCCTTGTGCTTAAACTGTTCCCTTGACATCAAAGATAATTGATGACTTGATCCATGACTGAAATATTCTTGCTAAAATTTCAGACGTTCAAACCTATAAATGCGGAGAGTCAGTAAGTTTATCCAATAAAGTAACTTGTGGCTATAGTAATGGGGTAGCGAGAGCATTCTGGATAATGCAGTTGTATTAAATCTCTATTCTGAACATAACCATTGCTTGCATTGTGGGAAGGTTCACGGTGCCATGAAATGGAAATGCAGAATATATTCTAAGGGCAGGTCCAAGGCTATGGTTATAGAGTTGTCTGTGTGCAATGTAAGCTTTATTTAGAAAGAAATAGCAGTAGTGATAATCTTTTGAAGCTTACTATAAGATGTGTTACTATAAGCTATTAGGTCTCAAAGGATTGTGTCTGTTTGTATAATATAGTCATGGTTGACCAATATACTTGATTCAATTTTCTATGGTTCATGATGATGGAAGACCGAAGGGAATAGCTAGGTGCTCTGTTGTTGTAGATTCATATAGATTGACCATATAGCCAATGGGGCATATTTCTGTCAATTCAGTTCTGCCAAAGTGCTAATAGGGGTAATATATAAACTATACCAATCAGCCTGACCTGGGCTCTAACAATCAGAATGAATGACAGTTGTAAGCATGAATGACTATATTGGTACATATAGGTGAAATTAAACTTAGATTTTATAGTACAATTTGGAGTTAGCTATTCTTGTTTGCTTTTGCTGGTATTATGCTATGTGTTTAATAGTTTTTATGGAGATAATACTTAGTAAATCCTCATAATATCATTATAGCATTTGTAAATTTAGACAAATTTCTTTCTTTTTTATTTTATAGATCTTTGTTATAGTAAGATCTCCTTCCTCCTGTCATAACTTTGGCATCCTTGTTTTACCTTGTTGTAAAAGAAAATAACGAAGAAGAGTAGTTAGTAAAATGCTGGATATTGCACTAGCTACAAGTCAACAGCCTACTTTGTACAGGTGTGATTCTGCCACTATACTGGAAATCTAGACTATCACAGAGGATTTATAATTTGGCAAGCCAAGCTGCTGGGTTTCTCATTATTTTAATGTCATTTGAAACTGGCAGATTGATGGACTAGTCAGGTGAGAAATTTTTCTGTTTTGTCTTCTTTGAAAGGTTGGAAGTAAAAGAATTGCTTCTATCCTTTCTTCCTTCCTTTAAAAAAAATTTTTTTAAACAACAACTTGGTAATCACAGGTAATGTAAAATGTTTGTCTCTTCTTTCTTTCTCCTTAATAATGCTGGCAGGAATGGGAATAGATGGAATTATTCTATTGTTTTTTTCTAATTATGATTTGAATAATTGTTTCCTATAATTTAAAATGTTTTGCTATCAATTCTTGCTACATTCTGTTGGATTTTTTTTCTTAGGAGTGGCCTCTGCTTTCTTTTTGGAAAATGTAGGAGTCAATAAGTATTATTCTATATTTAAATCTTTGTGTCTTGTGAACAATAGTACTAATATTTTCCTAACTCACCTTCTTTCTTCTGGCAAAAATTCACAGAAAAGTGTAGCAAGATAGACATATTGAGGTCTATTATATATTATAACTATACAAAGACTTTGCTCAGTTCTGTAGCAGTTGGTAGAGAAATATAAAACAGTTCCTGCCCTGGAGATGTTTATACTCTCACAGGGGAACCAGGTAAAACAAGGAGATGCTAAATAATAATGCAAGTGACAAATAGAACACATAATCAAAGCATGGGGAAATTACTGCAGATGAAGACACCCTGAGGAGGTGGGACTGCATTGGGAGCTTGGAAGGAGAGCAAGATTTGGAGAGATGGAATGGGAAGGCAGGTTCTTCCAGCCAAGATACAGGTCCTGGGGTCAGAGTCTGGGAGGAGGAGGGTGAAATCTATGTACCCTGGGAAGGGCATAGTGGCAGTGGTGGGATCATGGGAAATAAAAGGCAAAGTTGGAAAGGTCAGGTGCAGAAGGGCCTTGATTAGTTTGGACTCTGCCTCACTGAAGGTCCTGGCAGCTAACAGAAGTCTCACTCAAATTCTGAGCAAAGTTTAATAAAGGGGTTACTTACTAAATTATGGGATGAGTCTAAGAGCAACCACAAGTGAGAGTGCAGAATCCTAGGGCTGGTAGGAGGGGTGAGAGGATGGAGTAGTTACCACACACTAGAGACAGAGAAGGCTGTGGCAAGGAACTGAGCTGAAACTAAAGGAGACCAGTAGCCCTTGAAGACTTTGCAAGTTGGGATGAGGGAAGGTGACAAATTTGCTCACCTCATTCTATTCTTCCCCCTCCTGATATTCTGCTCTCCATTGGCTGGCCCTGTCCAGCAGTTAGAGGGCATGAAATGCCAGGGGCTCATTCCCTGCTCAGACTTCTGCACAGAGTGGGTGAGGATGTGTGGGGAGGGGTATTTAGTAGGACAAAAGTAAAGATGTGTGAATCTTTTGAAAGCCATTGAATAGGGCTCAATGTAGGAAAAGGAATATTTCAGACATATCAGTCCTCAGCATTTATAAAAGCTAAGGTGGGGAAGAGGTTAGAGCCAATTATAATTGTTAGGGAGATCAGATTTGACTTTTTTTTCACAGTGTAAATCAATAAAGTCCTGGACCAGATGGTTGGCAAAGGGAATAGAAATAAAGGAACAAATGTGAAAAGCATTATAGAGAATTGATATGAATCCATACAGCCTTTCTTTGTAGTAGTATTGTCTTCATACTTAGACTTCTGTTATAAAATATATGTAATTCGTGAGGTTATAATCTCTTCTTTAATCATTTTATCTAATATACTTTTCCTTTCTTTTTGTTTTATTTTCTTATTTGATATTCTGTTCTTGTTGAGGATTTAGCTCAGTGCTTCAGTAATTTAGTTTGAGAAACACTAATACTTAACAGAATACCAAACAAGAATCCCAAATCAGATAGCTTGTTGATTGTATTAAGTATTTTCCTGATATAACTAATAATTTACCAGGAATTCTAAAAACTATACTATTTAATTGTTTTGTACCTTATAAGTGAAAATACACAGTAGATACTTATCACATACTTTTATCTGGTAATAGTGCAAACATACTAGGTGTACCAGTTAATAATGCAGATTAACTATTGGTGGTTATAGTGTGAATTAACTGTTGACCAGTTAATAATGTAGATTAACTATTGGCCGGTAATAATAGTGCTTTTTTTGGCATGAAATTTGACACTTTTAAGCGTAAAAATATCTGTGATGTTATCACCTTCAGAAAATTTGACATATGAGGTTTTGAAGCTTGTTGTCAATACAACAATATAGCATACATATAAAATCACATATATATCAGCATATATGTAATTCCATCTATTGAAAAAAATTCACATCATTAACCAGTACACCTAGTATATCTTCGTCTATAAGAGCTAACCATTTCCCTTTTATACATTCATTTATGTGTAGCATAGCACAATAGAAGTATAGATTGTCTGTCATGTCAGACTAACCAACATAGACTTCAGAGGCTGACATAACATCATAAAGATACAATAGCTGAGTCACTGCATTATGTTAGCTTTCAAAAGTCAAGAGCATGCAGCACTCTATTTTGGGTACTTACCTCTCAGGGAAGTTACTCTGTTTTATTCTCTGCAGAAATAGAAAAGTAATTTTACCAAGAGATAATGTCAACTGAAGAGCTAAAGTCTATTTTCATTCCCTTTTCCCTTCACTTCAACCCTCACATACATTGTTATTTTGCAAGAATAAAATTCTTGTTGGCCTTGTCAGATATTTCCAAGCATATCTTCCACCAACCCTTCCGCCATGGAAACCAAGTCAAAATAAGGGTGGGGGCTGGAGGTGTGGGAGCTATCTGGGCAGTGTTCCAACCGTACAGTGCTCAGACTCACCTGCTGAAGAAGATCCAGGTGCTCCTGGGAGTTGCTGAAATTTTTCGCAATGTCAAAGAGGCAGAAAATCTCCTGCTGGCAGATGCTGACCCAGTCCTGGTATTCCCCTGTGTCAGGGATGCGACCCAGAAAGATCCGATAGGCTTCCCACACTGCTTCCTGGCACACTGCAATGCAGTGCCATTAAGAGTAGAAGAACCCCTTCTCCCCACCGAGCACAGGCTTATAACATGGAAAACTTTTGCATGGCTTATGCTGACACACTAACTTAGAGCCCAGAGAAATGAAATGAATTCATTTAACAACTATTTATTGAGCACTGATATATGCTATGGAGAAAAATAAAAGAAGGGAGATAGGGTATTTGAAGATAGAGAATTTGAGTGTGTGTGTGTGTGTGTGTGTGTGTGTGTGTGTGTGTGAAGATTGCAATTTAAAATAGGGTGATTGAAGAAAGCCTACTTATAAAGGTGGCTTTGAGCAGTTTGGGGAAAAGGCTCCAAGACTAAAGAAAGCTACGAGCATGGAAAGAACAGCAAGGAGGTCAGTGTGGCCAGAGCAAGGTTCAGCGTAACAGAGGACGAAGACTGAAAGAGTGGAGAGGGGAGCACAGATAGTGGAGGGGCTTGTAGACCAGTAGTCTTCAAACTGGGCTATTTTTAAAGGTTTTTCAAGGGATGAATGGGCACACAAACAGTTTAAATAGAATTAGTTTCTAGTCTCAATTTTCCGATCATACTTTCCTAATAATGGCCTGCCCAAGGGCATACCTTTCCTTCTTCATTTTCCGTTTGATCACCATCTTCTCCCATTCATTCATCCCTAATCTTATTTGGGCCCAATGCCCCTAGGCTGCCACACCAAGGGATGATTTGAAACAAACCGTAGCTTTGAGGTTAAGAAAGCAGGTGAATTTAGTTAGGGTGGATTTTTGCAATTAAGGTGATTTCTGCTTCTTTGCTTTTCACACCTTAGGAGTCCTAATGGAGTCAGCATCTGATAGATCATTAAAAATAACAATGACAGCTCATGATGTGTCTGTTAGCATATAATGCCAAGGGAATTTATAAACTACTGGAACAAAACTCGCTCTGTTCCCATCTACTTATTTATGTAACAAGTTTTCTCAGCATTTAAGTGAAACTAGGTAAAAGAACAGGGATAAAATGGATGCTAAACCCTGTCTTATTGTAGCAATGCATGATATGAATAGTAAGTAATGGCACGTGGACTAATAGAGGAATATCATCGAAGCAACCCCGTCTATCCAGAGGCCGACGCTAATACAGCTTAAGTTCAAGTCCTTTACTTAAATTGGCCTCTTCCAGGGCCTTGTTCCTAATTTTGTATCTATAAACATTAGTGCCCACAAAACTCATATCTGGCCTTAGATTTATCTGTTGATAATGACTTGCTTAAAATTTTTGGTGAAATTTGTATCTACTTGTTTTAATAAATTATGTATTAAAATTATAAATGCAACAATCTAGAAGAAATTTCTTTGTACACAAAAAGTAACAGGAGAGAAGAAAATATTTCAACTTATGCTTGTATTTTTTGTTATTGAGAAATATTTCAGAGCAACCAATAACAGATTTTCAAGCTTACAATAAATTCCAATGAGATAATACTCTGAAGTAGGAATGGAAGTGTTGGTGTGTGGAGAAAAAGGAGTGTGTGATATCTCCTATTGTTAAGAAGAGTCCCTGCTTGTATTTGTTTGGAGTATTTGATGGAAAGTATTGAGTGGCTGTGGTAGATTCCACTGGTTACATATGAATGCTCTAATTCTCTAATTCTTATTTTGTTTTCAATATCATTATTTATAATTCACCAAAAGTTACACATATCCAAGCATTTAAATTTAAGATAAAAACTTTAGAAGCCAACTGAAAAGCATTAAAAATGTGCCTAAAATTCAAAAGTTATTTTAGGGGACTAAGTGGAAAAAATTGGTATCTTCTGTTATAAGCAATTATAATATGTTGATTTTTTTTATACTCTAGAGCAATGGTTCTCAATCTTTCTAGTGCCAGGACTCTTTAATACAGTTCCTCATGTTGTGGTGACCCCCAACCATAAAATTATTTCCATTGCTACTTCATAACTGGATTTTGCTACTGTTAATGAATCATAATGTGTATTCCAATGGTCTTAGACTTTACAGCAGTGGTTCTCAACCTGTGGGTCATAACCCACAGGTTGAAAACTGCTGGCAGGGTTGCCTAAGACCATTGGAAAACACAGATCTTTACATTATGATCCATAACAGTGGCAAAATCACAGTTACGAAAGAGCAATGGAAATAATTTTATGGTTGGGCGTCACCACAACATGAGGAACTCTATTAAAGAGTCGAGGTATTAGAAAGGTTGAGAACCACTGCTCTAGAGGAAAAGGAAGCAATTGGAGGCTTTGGAGCAGAAGCTGACATCACTTGATTTTCTAGAGAAACTGACTGCTTTGCTGAGGAAGAGATTGTGGGAAGAACCAGGTGAGAGAAGAACAGTTTAGAGATTCATTGTCCTGGGCTTCCTTCTCCATCACTCCCCACTTATTCTATGTCTGGGTTTCTTTTCTCTTTCTGTTTTAAGAGAGAAATGGAATTCCAGGCCATCAGAAGCAACTGGACTAGAACCCACAAAGCTGGGAGTGGGTACAGTCCTACCACTTCAAATGAGCATTGAGTTTTCCACATTTGGGAAAAGTCAGGGGTGACATGGAGACCAATATAATAATCTCTCACTGGAGAACCTATGTTTGTGAACATGATCTCTCCTGCCAGGCAAAGATCAGAGAATTTTAATTCTTTTCCTGATACCAATCATCGTGAAGTCTTTTTTTTAGTTAAATCTTTATTATTCAGATTATTACATTTGTTTTCTTTTTTACCCTCCATAGCTCCCCTCTACCCAACTTCCACCCTTTCCTCTGCCCTTACCTCCCTCCCATTGACCTTATCCATAGGTGTATGATTTTTGTCCAGTTTCTCCTTGTACACCCCTCACCCTTTTCTCCCGGAGAATTATCAGTCCACTCGCTTTCTGTGCTCCTGATTCTATTATATTCACCAGTTTATTCGGTTGATCAAATTTTTAATTAATTTTTAGTTTCACTTGTTGATAGATACGTATTTGTTGTTCATAATTTTTTGGCTTTTACCTTTTTCTTCCTCTTCTAAAAGAGTACCTTTCAGCATTTCCTATAACTGGCTTGGAGTTGATAAACTCCTTTAGATTTTTCTTATCTGTGAAACTCTTTATCTGCCTCTCAATTCTGAATGTTAGCTTTGCTGGATAGATTATTCTTGGTTGTAGGTTCTTGCTATTCATCACATTGAATATTTCTTGCCACTCCCGTCTAGCCTGCATCATTTCTGTTGAGAGATCAGCTGACAGTCATATGGGTGCTCCCTTGTAGGTAATGAACTGTTTTTCTCTTGCTGCTTTTAATATTCTCTTTGTCTTTTGCTCTTGGTATTTTAATTATGATGTGTCTTGGTGTGGTCCTCTTTGGATTCCTTTCGTTTGGGGTTCTATGTGCTTCCTGGACTTGTAAGTCTATTTCTTTCACCAGATGTGGGAAGTTTTCAGTCATTATTTCTTTAAATAGGCTTTCAGTATCTTGCTCTCTCTCTTCTTCTGGCACCTCCACAATTCTGATGTTGGTATGCTTGAAGCTGTCCCAGAGGCTCCTTACATTATCTTCGCATTTTTGGATTCTTTTCTCTTCTTGCTTTTCCAGTTGAGTGTTTTCTGCTTCTTTATATTTCAAATTTTTTACTTGATTCTTGCCTTTCTCTAGTCTGCTGTTAGGACTCTATAATATTTTTTATTTCAGTCAGTGTATGTTTAATTTCTAGTTGGTCCTTTTCCATCTCTAGTTGGTCCTTTTCCATCTCTAGTTGGATCTTTTGCATCTCTAGTTGGTCCTTTTTCACCTCCTCTTGGGTCTCGCTATCTTTATCCAAATTTTCTAGGATATTCTTGAAAAACCTTATAAACGTGGTTTTGAACTCTATATCCAGACAGCCTTGCCTTCCAGTCATCCCCACCCTCCATGGCCCCTGAGTCTTACGTGACTGGGTAATCGCTGGAGCGGTCCTTGTGTGTGTGCACAGTGCCTCTAGACTGCTGCCTTTCTGGCTCCCCTGTGCCCCATGACCACACGAGTCGAGGTCCCCAGGGTTTCACCTAAAACTGGGGCTTAGTGGAGTCAGAAGTGGCACTGTTCGGAGGGTCAGTCTCCTGCCTACTCATGAAAGCCAGTGGCACAATCAGCAGTCTGTCCTCTGTGCAGTGCCGTGCATGCCACCAAACCTCTGATCTTTTGCGACTCCCCTAAATTTCTGTGTACCTCTCCCTTTTCACAGTTCAAACTCCCCCTGTATGAGTTTTGGCTGGATCTGGGGTTTAGTGTCATAGGATAAGGGGTTCAATGCCTTTGAGAGTCTCCGTTTCCCTCCTGCCAGTGTAAACCAGCCAGATACTCTGGCACCTGCTCTCTCCACGCGCACGTCTCAGTACCTCAGCTTTTTGCAGCTACTCTGGGTCTCCGTGAGCCCCTCTCTTTCCCTCCAGTTGTAGAATTTCCACTCAGCCAGCTTTCCTGTGGTTCTGGATGATGTCTGTTCTGTCTTTTAGTTGTAATTTTGAAATTATTGTGCGGGGCAGCAGTGTAGGTGTTTACCTATGCTGCCATCTTGGATTCTCCTCGTGAAGTCTTTTGATCTTCATCTTCAGTCAAGAGTCTATGTGCCATGCAAGAAGGAACGAATATTTGTTCAAACTCTAAGAGTTGTGGATCCAGTCCAAGCAAAACAGCTACCTTGCTATCCTTCTCACCTACATACTTTACACTCTCTTGGGGGATGCTACTTTGTCCTTCCATTTCCCCTGCTAGTTTAGTTCAAAAACCTATTTAAATGTGAGATATGCAACAATACATAAAACAAACTAGCCCTGTATTTGAGAGCTTAGTGTGAATGACTTTCACTAACAATATCCATGAGTGAAGCATCTGGGAGACATAATGTGACATTCCTTCTGTTTACCAGTTCAACACACTCTTGCCTGTGTTTCTTTTGGTCTCAGA
>PVJN01013865.1:0-47866 GCA_004026805.1 Lasiurus borealis | reverse complement strand
ATCTGGGTGGTGAGGTTCAGTTGGTTGAGCATTGTCCCATGCACTAAAAGGTTGCCAGTTTGATTCCTGGTCAGGACCCATGCCCATGTTGCAGGCTAGACCCCCAGTAGAGGATGTGCAGGAGCAATCAATTGATGTTTCTCTCACTGTTTCTCCCTCTCTACCTTCCTCTCTCTGTAAAAGTCATAAAAACATATTTTAAAAAAATTTTTAAAGGATATATCACAGGTATAAGAACCTAAGAGAACATCAAGCAGAATTAATAACAAAATGAGTTGGTAAGTTAAAAAATAAACTAATAAGTAATTATTAATCAATTCTTCAGCTAATCAATCAATCAATCTAGACATAACATATTCAAATCTGTTTAGTCATAAAGAACATACAAATATCCAAAAGGAACATGAAAAGGTGCTCAACATCACTAATCATCAGGGTAATATAATTTAAAACTATAGTAAAATATCACCTCACACTTATTAGAATGGCTACTTTCAAAAAGGCAAAATATAACAAGTTTTGTTGAGAATGTGGAGAAAATAGAATATCTGTGCATTGCAGGTAGGAATGTAAATTAGTGCATCTTCTATCGAAAACAGTATGAAGTTTTTCCCTCCTAAAAAAACAAACACGAAAAACATCATTGCCAAGGGATCCAGAATCCTATTTCTGAGTATACAGCCAAAGAAATAAAAATTATTTCAAAGAGATATGTGTAATCCCTTGTTTGTTGTAGCCAAGATATGGGAAAAATCTGAATGTCCTTCAACAGATGAATGGATAAAGAAGATGTGGAATGCACATTCATTGGAATATTATTTCTCCAGGACAAAGAAGAAAACCCTGCGCTTTACAGCAACATGGATAGACCTAAAGGACTTGGTGAAATAAGTGAAAAAGAAAAAGACAAACCCTGTATAATATCACAAACATGTAGAATCTAAAAGAACTGAACTCATAAACTCAGAGACCAGAATGGTGGTTACCAAGGTCTGAGGTATGGGGGAAATGGTAGACATTAACTAAAGAGTTCAAATTTTCAGTTATAAGTTGAATAATTTCTAGGGATCGAATATCAGCCTGGTGATTTTAATTAACAATACTAAATTGTATACAGGTTATCCCCAAAAATGTATGCACAGTTTAACAGTTAGTATCTCAAATTTGAAAATTAAATATATTTAATAACTACTGCTTATATAGTTATAAATTTATAATTATACATTTCGGTGAGACATTCTATATTTGAAAGTTACTAAGGAAGTAGATCTTAAATGTTCTCATTTTCATAAAAACTAAATGTCATTATGTGATGTGATGGTAGTGTTTCCTAAGACTATGGTGGTATTCACTTTGCAATATATATATGTGTATCAAGTCAACATATTTTATACCTGAAACTTAAACAGGTTTAACAATACTAAATTGTATACAATACTAAATTATATAGCTGAAATGTATACAGGTTTAACAATACTAAATTGCATACAATACTAAATTGTATACCTGAAACTTATGCAGGTTTAACAACAAATCTCAAGAAATAGTTAGAAAGAGAAAATTTGAGTAAAGAACCTTCCATGACTGTTTTTTTTGTTGTTGTTGTTCGTTTGTTTGTGTGTGTGTGTGTGTGTGTGTTTTTTTTTTGTGTGTGTGTGTGTGGTTTGTGGTTTTTGTTTTTGTTTTTGTTTTTTTAATCCTAACTTTAGGATATATTTTCCATTGATTTTCAGGCAGGGTGAAAGGGAGGAAGAAGAAAGGTGGGAGAGAGAGAGGAACATCAATGTAAGAGAGACACATCAATTGGTTGGCTCCAACACTTGCTCCAGCCTGGGCCAGGAATTGAACCTACAACTGCGATATGTGGCCTTGACCAGAATTGTATCCACAACCCTTTGATCCACTGAGCCAAACCGACCAGGGCGATGGTATATGTTTTTTATTGGAGGTTTTAAATATCCAGACTCTTTTCCATTGAACAGTCAATTTTTTATACTCATTTTACTCAAACTCTCTAATGGTCATTATAGGAGGATAACAATGGATGTTTAGTAAATAGAAGTTTGTCCGTCCTATAGACAGATAAAAAAAAAAATAGATGTGATAATCTCTTATTATGGGCACGGTCTTTAATTCAGTTCTTTTAAGTAGCTAAGGGAGTCACTTGCATCTCAGTAAGAAAAATTTCTGAAATAAGAGTCTTGTAATTCCAACAGCAGGGATTATGAAATGTTCCAAATGTACTAAAAGTATGCCAGGCTAAATGCCTCCTCGAGGACAGTGAATTTATTTTTCACTTGATTTTCCTTTGGCACTAGTAAAAAAATCTGAATACTAGTAAACAAATATTTAAAAGATGCCCCAGAGGATACTATTCTAATAAAATTCTAAGCAGAAAAGAAAAACAAGGAAGTCTTATAATAATTATAAATCAATGCCACTTTAAGTGTGTTTTCTCTACTGTCTATCACATTGCTCTGCAGTGTACTTCGTAAATTATAAACTTTTTCTGGGAACTACATCAAACCAAGCTTAGTCCAAGTATTTATTTACAAGCAACTTTTTTCATTTTTTTATTTATCTTTATTGTTCAGATTATTAAAATTGTTCTTCTTTTTTTTTAAAAAAATATATTTTTATTGATTTTTTACAGAGAGAAAGAGAGAAGGATAGAGAGTTAGAAACATCCATGAGAGAGACATCAATCAGTCACATGTCCCCCACCGGGGATGTGGCTGCAACCAAGATACATGCCCTTGACCGGAATCGAACCCAGGACCTTTCCGTAGCAGGCTGACCTCTATTCACTGAGCCAAACCAGTCTTGGCACAATTGTTCCTCATTTTTCCCCCCCATAGCTTCCCTCCACCCAGCTCCCACCCCTCCCTCTGCCCTTACCTCTCTCCGCATTGTCCTCATCCATAGGTGTATGATTTTTGTGCAGATTCACCCTAAATCTCCCTCACCCTTTCCTCCTGAGAATCCTCAGTCCACTCCCTTTCTATGCCCCTAATTTTATTATACTCACCAGTTTATTCTGTTCATCAGATTTTTTATTCACTTGTTGATAGATACATATTTGTTGTTCATAATTTTTATCTTTACATTTTTCTTCTTCTTCCTCTTCTTAAAGAGTACCTTTCAGCATTTCATATAATACTGGTTTGGTGTTGATGATTTCCTTTAGCTTTTTCTTATCTGTGAGGCTCTTTATCTGCCCTTCAATTCTGAATGATAGCTTTGCTGAGTAGTAATCTTGGTTGTAGGTTCTTGCTATTCATCACTTTGAATATTTCTCATCTCTCCCATCTGGCCTGCATAGTTTCTGTTGAGAAATCAGCTGACAATCATATGGGTACTTCTTTGTGGGTAATTAACAAGGAATGATATTTTTCTCTTGATGTTTTTAATATTCTCTCTTTGTATTTTGCTCTTGGCATTTTAATTATGATGTGTCTTGGTGTGGTCCTCTTTGGATTCCCTTTATTTGGGGCTCTGTGTGCTTTCTGGACTTATAAGTCTATTTTTTTCACCAGGTGAGGGAAGTTTTCAGTCATTATTTCTTCAAATAGGTTTTCAGTATCTTGCTCTCTCTCTTCTTCTGGCACCCCCATAATTCTGATGCTGATACACTTGAAGTTGTCCTAAAGACTCCTTACATTATCTTCATATTTATGGATTCTTTTTTCTTTTTTCTTTTCCAGTGGAGTGTTTTCTGCTTCTTTGTATTTCAAATCTTTGACTTGACTCTAGTCTGCTGTATAATATTTTTTATTTCAGTCAGTGTATGTTTAATTTCTAGTTGGTCCTTTCTCATCTCCTCTATAGAGTTAATAACTGGTTTTGAACTCTATATCCAGTCATTTGTTTTCCTCTATTTCTTTCATTTGTGATCTGTTCCTTTGTTTCCACATTTTTTGCTGCTTCCCTGAGTTGGTAGAGTAGTTTTATATGTTAGGTTTTCTAGCCCATTAGCTCTGCCTTCCCAGTTCCTGAGGGGGACACTCTTGGCACACCCCTTTGTGGACTGTATGTACAGCCTTATTGTAGTTAAGTCTTGATTGTTGTTGGTATCACTCAGGGGAATTGATCTCCAAGCCAATTGGTTGTGAGGATCATCTGTGTGTCTATGCTGGGAGAACTTGGTAATCACTGCAGCGCTTTCTGTGCTCATGCAGTGCGCCTCCAGACCTCCACCTTTCTGCCCACCCCCTTCCCTGAGTTTCTGTGCACTCCGGGGACCCATATGAGTCTGGGTCCCCAGGGTCTCACTCAAAACTGAGGTTCAGTGCAGTTGGAAGCAGATTTCAGCACAGTTGGGAGGTTCTGTCTCCCTATCACTAGAGAAAGCCAGAGGCACAATTAGCACTCATGCTCACACACCTCCAGACCTCTACCTTTTCATGGCTCCCCTAAGTTTCCATGCACTCCTCCCTTTTCATGGCAGTCCAGACTCCCCCACATGATTCTCACCTGGAACTGGAGTTCAGAGCAATTGGGTGTTTCCATTTCCCTCCTGCTAGAGGAAGCCAGTCAGGTACTTTATACCTTAGCTTTTTGCAGCTCCTTTGAGTCTCCGTGAGTCCCTCTCTTTCTTTCTAGTTGTAAAATTTCTACTAAGCCAGCTTTCCTGTGATTCTGGATGATGTCTGTTCTGTCATTTAGTTGTAGTTTTGAAATTGTTGTGCAAGACAACAGTTTAGGTGCTCACCTATGCTGCCATCTTCTATTTACAACAAACTTTTGACTTTCTTCAAAGTGACACTAGATAATCTCCAACTCTCTCATGAGAAATTTAAAGAAAACAAATCTTAAGAATTCATTTTATTGCAACAATGAAAGACACACTTTAGCTACTGAATTTGTTCTTTATTAACAACACTATTGGATCAAACACAGGATGGATTGTTTTCAGGCCAATAGAGAGACAGATGGTCAAAATGTTGATTGCCTATGAGATAAAGGGAGCCAGGATCTTCAAGTAGGGAGGCCAGCCAACTGCATGGTAATGCCTATTAAACAACATGTAAATTGATAGCTCTTGTTTTCCCTCACAAAAGCTATTTACTTTCCTTCATATAAAATGGCATAGACTCTGTAGATTGTACTACATTCATGATATCTATAGATAGTATCTTTTAGATTCAACAAATCAAGATGGAAATACAAAATGGAGAAATTATAACTAAACACATCAATTGTTGGGGTGGGGGGCATCTAGTTTTTCAATTCACTACAAGCCAGAAATTTAATGCAACAACTATAGTAAAGTCAAAAGCAATAATAGAAGTCCAGCAACAAATAGAACAAGATAAAAAGTGATTCCTATTGACATTCTGATCTGTGTTTCTTTGGGTATGCCTGAAACATCGTATTCTGTTCTGTAAACCAGGGGTTTAGAGGGATGGTTAAGACAAAATAAAAACACAAAATCAAGCAAACGAAATAAATAATAGCCATAACAATAAGAAAACCCAAAAAACTAGAGCACATACATCGAGAGACTTTTGATGATGTGTGGACTGACCTGGGGCCTAAGGAAGTTGATCTAGGTCAGTGGTCGGCAAACTCATTAGTCAACAGAGCGGCAAACTGCAATTCACAAGCCACAGTTTGCCCACCACTAACTTAGGGGAAAGGGCACTTAAATGCAGTGACATAGTTCTCTTCAACAGTATAAAAAGTAGATATGTAGAAAGAGGGACAGTTTATTATATAGGCTTCCACAGAGCAGGCTTTGATATTATAGGCAGAAGAGCAATACATAGTTATAAAGCATTATAGAAAATAGGGGGATCCAATAATAATTGCTTTTTGAAATAATGTATCTCAATTACATCATTAAAATGTTTGGAGAGAGGTTCAATAACAATGCAATAAAAACCAACAACAATAAAGACAGTGTTTTTGAAAACCTATATTATGTGCCTGGTGTAATGTTGAACTTAGCTTTCAAAACAATTCTTTGAAATAAGTGCTATTAGCACCTTTTTGCATCATAAGGAACTATCTTGTCCATGCCCAAAAATCAGTAAGATCCCAGCTGATGTGGCTCAGTGGTTGAGCATCGTTCTATGAACCAGGAAGTCATGGTTCAATTTCTGGTGAGGACACATGCCCAGGTTGCTGTCTCGTTCAGCAGTGGGAAGCATGCAGGAGGCAGCCAGTTGATTTTCTTTCATCATTGATGTTTCTCTCTCTCTCTCCCTCTCCTTTTCCCTTTCTGAAATTAATAAAAAATACTTTTTAAAAAATCAGTGCAACAAAAACAAAATTCATAGCCAAATACTCTAATTTTAGAATCCTGTTCTAGGTCCAAAAGTGGTGAAAACATGCTACACAAATTGGTTAAAATGTTGAATTTGACAAATCAATGTCATTTCTATCACTTCTATTGATTCTACCATTCCCTGCCTCAATGTTTCTATAGAGATTAGCAAGTTAATTCAATATATTTTGTAAAAATTGTTACAAAAGATCATCTCCCCTTATGTGATTGAAAAGATCCCAGAGCAATGTTCAGGTCCTTCTGTTGGTGGTGGCAAATGGCAACAGGTGTTAGACAGCTGAGGTCAAATGGGATCTGGGTTCGGCAACCTTGATATTTCAGTTCTGGCTAGGAAAGACTTCAGAGCCAAGACAAATCATGAGAGGAACTTTATTTAGAAAGTCACAGAGGTAGAAGAAATGGGCTCAGGAGGTAATGGGTTGTGGAAGAAGAGGAAGAAGAGGGGAAAGGCATAGGCTTGCTCCAGTAGGAAGAGGGTGCTAGGCTCTTGGTCTTAAGGGCTTTTAAGGCCTGGGTCTTAGGGGCAGTCCCAGGGGAGGATCTCAATAGAATATTCATCATCTTTCCCTTTCAGGATCCTGGTTTCTGCTGATTTGATGGCACCAGGCAGAGGGTCATTAGTCAATGCAGCTGTGGCATTGCTTGCCTAGTTTTGCTGCTTTTCTGAGCCAGGAGCTGAAATACAAATGAGGGGTATATTTTTGCCAAAAGTCTCCTCTATTTCACCTGATTGACTCCCTCAGTTGTTCTTGCCCAGCAACGAATCTGAACTTGCCCTGTTTCTATGCATTCGTACACCTTGTTACCACAGGCCCTCTCTTGTTTTCTCATGCCTCCCGCCTTGAGTCCAGAAACATTGTATGATTTCTGCTTGGTTGGTTCCTATGGTTGAGCTGCTCAAACTGTCCTGCCTGCCCTGCCCATGTGCCCCTGCCTTGTTTCCCACTGCACTCCTGCCCTATCTGCCTGCATTTCAAGTTCACCCTCTCACAACCATATTTTTGTAATAAGATGTAAACAATGGAATAATTTATCACAAAGGTTTATTCTATCATTTTTCCTCCAAAACTTAATGCAGATATGTCTGTGTCTTCATTACTACAATTACTTGATTCTGTTGTTAGACCTATTATTACGGCTATAACTAGCTAGTTAATATTAATAATAGGAAGAGTACAAAGGGGAAGCTAGACATTATAAGCATGGTCATCTGGGCAGCTTGAGCAGAAAACTGCAAACTTCACACTCCTTAAGCTCCCAGCTAAAATCCATAGAGGACTTCTCTCTCTCCTGCTTGCTTGCTCTTGCAGTCCTGTTTTTCATTTGTTCCATAATGCATACTCGGTCAGGTCATGTGATTCTAACAGTCATAAAGCCCATGGCCATTGGGTGCCCATACACAATTGGACTGTGCTTTGATAAGCAATGGAGACTGGACAACAGCTCTGATCTTAAGCCAAGTGAAGAGAAGATGGGACTGTTTCCATGCTAGAATGAAGGGAGACGGGACCTTGTCGAGGAACTCGCTTAATATTACAGCACACATGTCAAATTCAAGGCCCTTGGGCCCCATATGGCCCATAACAAATATCTTTTGCGGCCCAGACAATATAACAGTATATAAGAAACGTTTTAATAAAAAAATTGTAACTTAATTTTTACAATACCCTGTTATACATAATTATTAACAACATTTGCTAATGACGGATTACTATAATCATGTTGCATTCATTTCCCTTAAGCATCTTATGCGTAGGTGCACCATTTCTCTCCACTAATACCAGCAGTGGATATCTTAGCAGCTGATTGCAATGTCATTAGTCTTGCATTGACTTGTTTGGTGTGCACAACAGGAAATATTTCACTTTCAGAGAACCAAAAAAATAGGTTTATTTGTGTTATACTTATTAATTTGCGCAATTATTCAGTGTCTGGTAAGTTAATGTTTAAGAAAAAATACTATTTTTTATAAAAACGTTCTATTATTTTATGTTAATGATGACTCATTTATTTCAGCCCTTTGTATTCAGCATGTCTCTATGGAAATAAACCTACATTTCTATGAAAATTGAAGCTTTTGTTTTTTTGCGGCCTATATCAACTTGAACCTTGTTTATATGTTAGCCTTTGAGTTTGACATGCTTGTCATACAGCATCAGTAAAGCTTTCTAAGATACCTCATCCTTTTCTTGAGGGCCTCAGAAAATTCTTGTTTCCATGGCATGCCAAGAACTGCACTGCTTCCAGGAACAGCTTGGGACACAGAGACTACTCCACTGAAAGTGCTATTATTAAGCTTATTTTATACAGAGAAATACATAAATGTTATACAAAACATTACTTAGAAATAAATCAGAGATACTTTGCTCCATTTTATTAGATAATGTAAGCCATTATTTGCATTCAGTGGGATTAATGCAAAGACTTTTAACCTGCTGAAGAGCTTATGACATTTTTCCACATTTCAACAAAGAGGTATCATGATCCAATTACTTATCCACTGAACCAGCCTGAGAACAGAATATGACATTATCAGAAGAAGGAAGATAAGAGGTAATTAAAAAAGCTAAGACACTTGCAAATGATAGTTCTTAAGGAAATGAAATAGGGAAGGAAGAAAAAAACCTGTGTGGAAGGTGTTATAACAGAAGAAACAAGAGGTTCTGCCAATAGACTGAGGCAAGTTTAAAACATAACTTTTAATTTTTGGTCATGAAGGACATGGAGTACCATGTTGCCTAACAAATAAATACAGGACTATGGGGAAAAGCTGCTAGAAATGAATGATGTTATATTTGATTTTGAATATACTGTTAGAGATTTAAACATATCCAGGGGTGAAAAATGGGAATTATTTAAATAGTTTAAAAGAGTATTGTACTTAATGCCAAGACCGGTTTCGCTCAGTGGATAGAGCATCAGCTTGCGGACTGAAAGGTCCCAGGTTTGATTCCGGTTGGGGGCATGTGCCTTGCTTGCGGGCACATCTCTACTGTGCTGCGAGCAGGAGGCGGCTGATCGATGTCTCTCTCATGGATGTTTCTGACTTTCTATCTCTCTCCTTTCCTCTCTATAAAAAATCAATAAAATGTATTAAAAAAAAACAGAGTATTGTACTTAAGATATGTGTCGTAGGTTTAAAGCAGAAACAAATAAATTTATACAATATAGGTAGCTTAAATGGAGAAGTTTCAGTCTCCCCTGTCATTTCCCCCAGCAACTGAGTATCTAATTAAAACTATTAGAAAAAGAATAAATAGAGTAGCCCATTTGGTGTGACTCAGTGGTTGAGCATTGAGCAGGATGTCATGATTTGATTCCCAGTAAGGACACATGCCTGGGTTGAGGGATCGACCCTTAATGTAGGGTGTACAGGAGGCAGCTGATGGATGATTCTCTCTCACCATTGATGCTTCTGTCTCTACCCACCTCTCATTTCTCTGACATCAATGAAAAAAAATATTTAAAAAAAAAATAAACAGAGTAATTTATTATAATACTTTCTTTGATGTAATGACTTACAATTCAACTGAATACAACACTAATGTTATTTGTCAACTATTCTCAGGATGAGACAGAGAAATGTTATAATTTGTTAACAAAAAATGTATTTAGGCTGTAATAAAAAATGAAAAGCATTTATTTGAGCAAAAGAGGGATCACAATCCAATGGCACAGATTCAGATAGCAACTTAAGTGGTGCTTGGAAGGGTAAAGGAGAGTCAGGTTTATAAAGGGCAAAACGTAAGAACTGTTCTCACTCTAGACCAGCGGTTCTCAACCTGTGGGTCACGACCCCTTGGGGGTCAAACGACCCTTTTACAGAGGTCACCTAAGACCATTAGAAAACACATATTTCCCATGGTCTTAGGAACCAACAGACCACTCCTTGGTGTAGTAAAGTGTAGCAATGTAGTTCACTGTTGTTATATGAAGACTGTTACCCATGCTACATCATGATTCAAGACAAAAAAATTCATTTATTTGTAATTAGAAATAAATATTTCACAATATATAATTACATATTGTTTTTGTGATTAATCACTATGCTTTAATTATGTTCTATTTGTAACAATGAAAATACATCCTGCATATCAGATATTTACATTACAGTTCATAGCAGTAGCAAAATTACAGTTATGAAGTAGCAATGAAAATAATTTTATGGTTGGGAGTCACCACCACATGAGGAGCTGGCGTAAAGGGTCGCGACATTAGGAAGATTGAGAACCACCACTCTAGACCTTCAGGTAATGAGGGATGTTGGCTAGGTCCATTGGAAGTGATTAGGCCTATTATGTAAATGATGGATTGATGTTGTTGAAATGGGATTGGTTCCTTTCAAGGTAAGAAATGCAGATGATCTAGCCACCATGGTGAGAAGGAAGTAAAGTCTATCTATGTCCATATAGCAGTCATTGATCCAGGATGTTCCTGTTTGGCCTTGAGCTGAGTTCAATAACAGTTCAGCAACTTAACAGTAGCTCTAAGAACTGACACATGAGACCTAAATAGGCCCCCATTTTCTCAAAGGCCTCCTAACTTCATTTTTAGAAACTCTCTTAGCAAAACTTAGTGCATTTTATTTTCTCTGTTATCATAATCCAAAGGAACAGCTTTCAAACACTTATGTTAGGATTTAGATTGGTTTTTATAATGGAAATGATTGGTGGTCCGGGATTGTATTATATCAAACAAATCAGAAGTCAAGAGTGAGGACTTCCCAAAGGACTAGCTGGTCTACCACATTCCTTTTACCCAAGTTCTTCTCACTGGTTTTGTGTCTTAGGCACAATAAAATGCTTGCACAGCATTTATATGCACAGGGCATGGTGTCATAAGTGGGTAGCAGAGAGGAAACTCAGGGTACCAGAAGTTTATGACACAGAGATCTTGGTGGAGTCATAAATTTCCTTTTGCACTATTGATAGAGAAAGTATGTGTGAGTCAAATCATTAGTTAACAAAACTGGAAAAAGATGTTTAGCCTTTATAATGACAAAAAAAATTTAAGTAACTTTTTAGTAAATGAGCAGAATACTACTAATTACAAGTGAGATGTATTATTTTACTCAAACAGGATTGGGTGATATTTAATATGAAAATTGCCATTTAGATTATTATATGTATTTTCAACCCTGGTGACCATGGTGGGGAGTTAAAGAGAAGGAGGTGGAATAGGTTATATGGGGGATAAATGGTGTTGGAAAAAAATAAAATTTAAAATAAAAGAAAATAAATTATTATATGTATTTGAAAGTAATAGTGCTTGTTATACTTTTTATAGTATCATACTTTGTTCTTTAGAAAAAATATTGACTAAATTCTTTAATATAGTTATTTTAATTTTAAAACATGGATTTTTCAGTGAAAGTACTTATATTTACACAGAATAACATATTATATTCAAAGGTAAGTTGCAACTTTTCAATATTCTATATGTAATTAGTTATCCTCTGCCTCTTTTCTATTTCTTACTTACTGAGACTAGGTTCCAAATTGCTATTATGTACAGATACTTACAGACACACACACACATGCAATCCTAGCAGGCTGAAACAATGGCTGACTTTCTTTAAACTGATATTTAAAAGGAAAGAAAAATTCAACTCAGTTTTTCTCTCTCTCTTTCTCTTACCCCCCACCCCATGCAAGCACTGTTTGCCTTAAAATGAGCCATCCAAGAATTATAATTGAAATCCAAAGAAACTTTTAAGAATCTCATTTAAAAATTTCAGCCCTGGCCAATGGTTAGAGTGTCAGCCCAAGTACTAAAGCATTGTAGATTCAATTCCCAGTCAAGGACACACATCTGGGTTGTGGGTTCCATCTCTAGCCCTAATCAGGTGAGTCCCAGAGGCAACCAATTGAAGTGTTTCTCTCACATGGATGTTTCTCACTCCCCCCTCCCTCTTTCCCTTCTGCTCTCTCTAAAAATCAATGAAATAAATCCTCTGGTGATGATTAATAAACAACAACAACAACAACAAACATAGAATATAATTAACCAAGCTTTGCTTTATATTTCTTTTTGAATCATTTTTTTTATTTTTTTCTTCCATAAATAGAGTAAAAATCTCAAAGATTGATGAACTTTGCCAAGGGTGGTACTCTCACTCTCTTTATTTTAGACTAGAGGCCCAATGCACAAAAATTTGTGCAAGAGTAGACCTTCCTTCTTCCAGCTGCTATCACTGGCTTCCCTCCAGCACCCTGGACGCAGGCATCCCTCCTCCAGCCTCTGGCAGGCAGCCAGTACTTGGGCTGGATTCCCTCAGGCCTCGGTTTCATCAGAATGGACATTCAGAGAATGTCCAGTCTAATTAGCATATTCTCCTTACAAGTATTTAAAAAAGGAGACTATTTTCTCAGTAAAATATAGAATTTTATATAGGAAATTGTTTTTCTATTTTATTTGTGTTTAATGCTATTTTTGTACTAACTGATGTTAGATTATGTGTCAGAAAACAAATCTTTCGATTTAGTGTCAGTGGTAGCCTTTTTGATGCATAATTCCTTCAGATTCTCCCACTGCACTCCTCTTGATCCTACACTGCCTGACTGGAGGAGTAAGCTCTCTTTTCAAATTACTGATATTATTTTAAGAGCTTAAGTTTCCCCTGGATTTTAACAAGTAAATCTTGAGACTGTACAGAAACTGTAGGTAGCTAATATGTATTTTTCTCATTTTTATGACTAGCATGTAGACTATATTTTCTTGCCCCTTGCATCTAAGTAGTGCTATATCATCATTTATCACCAAAAAAAATGTGAGTAGAAGTGACACATGTCACTTTCTGGCCGAAGAGTTTAAGAGCAGGCATGCTTTCTCCAGCTCTCTCCCTTTTCCCATCTATCAACTGAAGAGAGAAAATTCAGGAAAATAGAAGACAAAACTACAGGCTGGAAAGAGCCCAGTTCCCTAGATTACTGTGTAAAGGAGAGAGGCCCTTTACCTGACTGGTTGATGACTGATGTTAGTAAGACATACAACTTTATTATTAAGAAATTAGGTATAGAGGATTTTTGGTTGTCTCTTGTTATTTTTTTATTTTTATAATAGGGAAGTTTACATAACACAAGCAAGAACTGACTACATAAAATTAGAAAGATTTAGCAGCAATTTGGTTGGTGTGGCTCAGAGGTTGAGCATTGACCTAGGAACCAGGAAGTCAGGGTTTGAATCTTGGTCAGGGCATCTGCCCAGTTTGCAGGCTTGATCTCCAGTAGGGAGTGAGCAGAAGGTAAGCAATCATCAATGATTCCCTCTCATCATTGATGTTTTTATTTTTCTCTCCTTCTCTGACCTCAATAATTTAAAAAAACAAAAAAATCAGATAATATGCTGTATTAAATTGAAAGTACCTAGCAAAGGAATTTTAAATATACATTTTCTGGGTTTCAAATACTATCAAGGGCTACTATTTTGATATTTGACTTCCTTCATCACACAGATTAGAGCTTTTTATTTAACAAGTTTCCTGCATTATTACCTTTATACTACAACTGCCAAAGAAGAGACTTTAAAAAGGACCTGAAACAAAATACAAATCAATAAACAAAGAATTGAGATTTAAAAAAGAAAAAAAAAAGAAAAAGGCAATTGAGATATTGCACAAAATTTTCAGATCATGGATATGTCAAGAAGAATGAATGATGCAATTGCTAGAATTAATTTCCCCCAAATCAAGAAAGAAATAGTTATTTTAATACAGTTTGCAACACATAACATGTTCGTCAATTTTAGACTGCATATACAATGGTAATCCCATAAGGTTATATTGGAGCTGCATTCCCTGTGGGGAATAGAAGGATATGTGGTTCAAGAGGCTTTTCTTTCTGTATTGGAACAATATCTGTAGGACATGCAATAGAGTCCCTGGTACAGCACCTTCATTTTGAGTGCACAGATCACATCACGTAGAGTGAGGCACCAAATTGTTTCAATGCAGAGGAGTTTGCCACTCAGTGGTACATATTTGGGAGGTACTACTGTCCTCCCACATCTGTACATTACTTTTTGTGTTTTTTAAAATATATTTTTATTGACTTTAGAGAGAAAGAGAAAGGGAGAGAGAGATAGAAACATCAATGATGACAGAGAATCATTGATTGAGGACCTAAGCTACTGTGTAAAGACACAGGTCCATTGCAGCCACATTAACAAGTATTAAGGGCACTGCCATTTTGGCAAAAGTTTTCTGTGGTCATGTTCAGCTGTCTGTCCCTGTACTTCAGAAATATTTCTAGGTTGTAATGATGGATAAGTTTTCATTCTTCATTCAATTCAATACCAGAGAGAGCCCTCTGTGCCACATAGAGTCAATGAAGTAAAAAATAAATTCCTAAAGTCAAAATAATTGAGTACTCAGTTTTATACTCTCTCCATGTTAAACACTTCTTTATAAAAAATGAAATCTGGGGGAGAAATCAAGATGGCAGCATAGCTGAACACCTAAACTGCTGCCTCACACAACAATATCAAAACTACGGCTAAAAGAACTGAAATTATCCAGAATCACGGGAAAGCTGGCTGAGTGAAAATTCTACAACTATTAGGAAAGAGAGGGGCTCACAGAGACTCAGAAGAGCTGCAAAAAGCTGAGGTACGGAAACACGCACGTGGAGAGGACAGGTGGCAGAGTGCCTGGCTGGCTTCTTCTATCAGGAGGGATACAAAATTCCCAACTGCATTGAACCCCAGTTCTGGATGACGCTCATACGGGAGGAGTCTGGACTGACAGAAAAAGTAAGGAGTTCATGGTAACTAAGGGGAGCTGTGAAAGGCAGAGGTCTGGAAGCATAGGAGCTCCAGTGCATGCAGAAAAGACTGACTGCTGATTGTGCCACTGGCTTTCTCTAGTGTCAGGAGACAGAACCTCCCAATTGTGCTGAACTCCACTTCCAACTGCACTGAACCCCAGTTTCGGGTGAGACCAGAGCACATAGAAACTCAGGGGAGCTGCGAAAGGCAGAGGTCTGGAGGTGCGCGAGCACCAGTGCTGCATAAATTACTGAGGGACACTGAGACCCAGAAGCTGAGTAGGGCAGGGCTGACAGGAAGCCAAGGTTGTCTGCTCAGCCCTGAAACTCCAGCCCATCCAAGCCTAGCCCAGAGGTTATTACAATTTTGCAAGTTTTGTGAAATAAGGGAGTCTCCAGCACAGAAGTTTTCCCGGCATAGACACAGCTGATCTTCACAACCAATTGGCTTGGAGGTCAAGTCTCCCAGTGATACCAACAAAAATCAAGAATTAACTACAACATGGCTTATACACAGTTCACAAAGGGGTGCACCAAGAGAGTCCACCTCAGGTAACTGGGGAGGCAGAGCTATTGGGCCATATAGAACACATAGCACACAAAACTACTCTACCAACTCAGGGAAGCAGCAAAAATGTGGAGACAAAGGAACGGATCACAAACCAAAGAAATGGAGGAAAACAAAAGACTGGATATAGAGTTCAAAACCACAGTTATAAGTTTTTTCAAGAATTTTCTAGAAAAGATGGATAAATTTAGCAAGACCCAAGAGGAGATGAAAAAGGATCAACTAGAAATTAAACATACACTGAAATAAAAAAAATATTATACAGAAACCTAACAGTGGCCTAAAGGAACATAAGAATCAAGTCAAAGGTTTGAAATACAAAGAAACAGAAAACATTCAACTGAAAAACAAAAAGAAAAAAAATCCAAGAAGTTGAAGATAGTGTAATGAGCCTCTGGGACTACTTCAAGTGTATCAACATCAGAATTATGAGGGTGCTAGAAGAAGAGAGAGAGCAAGATACTGAAAACCTATTTGAAGAAATAATGACTGAAGATGTCCCACACCTGGTAAAAGAAATAGACTTACAAGTCCAGGAAGTGCAGGGAAGCCTAAACAAAAGGAATCCAAAGAGGACCACATCAAGACACATCATAGTTAAAATGCCAAGAGCAAAATACGAAGAGAAAATATTAAAGCAGCAAGAGAAAAACAGTTAATTATCTACAAAGGAACACCTATATGATTTCCAGCTGATTTCTCAATAGAAAATATGCAGGCTAGATGGGAGTAGCAAGAAATATTCAAAGTGATGAATAGCAAGAACTTACAACCAAGATTATTCTACCCAGCAAAGCTATCATTCAGAATTGAAGGTCAGATAAAGAGCTTTACAGAAAAGAGAAAGCTAAAGGAATTCATCAACACCAAACCAGTATTATATGAAATGCTGAAAAGTACTCTTTAAGAAGAGGAAGAAGAAGAAAAATGTAAAGATAAAAATTATGAACAACATATACGTATCTATCAACAAGTGAGTCTAAAAATCAAGTTAATAAAAAATCTGATGAACAGAATAAACTGGTGAATATAATAGAATCAGGGGCATAG
Source organism: Lasiurus borealis (assembly GCA_004026805.1). Taxonomy (NCBI): domain Eukaryota; kingdom Metazoa; phylum Chordata; class Mammalia; order Chiroptera; family Vespertilionidae; genus Lasiurus; species Lasiurus borealis. Next base: position 31,197 of record PVJN01013865.1, on the reverse strand, counting down.
AAAGAGAGTGGACTGACCATTTTCAGGGGGAAAGGGGTGAAGGGGATGCAGGGTGAGACTGGATGAAAATCATACACTTATGGATGAGGACAATGTGGAAGGTCGTAAGGGCAGAAGGAGAGGAAGGAACTGGGTAGAGGAGAGCTATAGGGGGGAAAAATGAACAATTGTAATAATCCGAACAATAGAGATTTACTAAATTAATAAAATAAAATCTTTATTTTTGCAAGTATTACAGATCTCCCTTCTTTCCACCTTCCCCTCCATTGATCCTTCTTCCTGCTCCCTACCTCCTCCCCAGGCTTTCCCTGCTCTATTGCCTGGCTTTGGGCTATGTATACCCTGAGTGGCCAGATTATTATAATCTCTGAACACATAATAATCTGTCTAGTCAGTGTGTGTGTGTGTGTAATATATATATATATAACTACATATATATATTATGTTAGAGGCCTGGTGCATGAATTTGTGCATGGGTGGGGTTCTGCCAACCTGGCCAGGGGGATGGGGGACATGGGCGGTAGGCCAGACTGCCTGCTAATCAAACTCCTGGTTGAGGGGACAATTTGCATATTAGCCTTTTATTATATAGTATATACACTGAGTGGTCAGATTACTATGCGTTCAGAGTTCATAATAATCTGGCCACTCAGTAGATATGCTTATAAGCATCTCTTTTTAAAAAACAAATGCCACAAAGTTTTTTAATCTGCTCACTATGCCAACATGCAAAACCACATTGCTATAGCCTTCTGCTATGTTCCATTATCTTTCTATCTTGATTTCTTATTCCTACAGATCCTCAGGCCACCTTGTATTTCTTCCTGACAGCCACTATTGTGATTTATACCTTATTCAGCCTGTTTCTCCTTGATATTTCCAATTGATCCAGACCACATCTCTGTTTATTGACAGCTTTGATATTCTATTTCTGACTCTATAGGAAGTAAGCAGGGGAAGGGCTTGTGGGAGAGTATTTATGAAGTCTACAATAGTGACAGTAATGTCCCACATCTTCACATTCATGCACCACTCACTCATTGACTCATCCAGAGCAATTTGTCCTGCAAGCTCCATTCATGGAAAGTGCCCTGTACAGATGTTCTATTGTATATATTTTATATTATAGGAGTGATAGTTTATATTATGTTGCCTAGTGGTAGTAGACCAGCAATGCATGTCTCAGAACATGTCCCATTGTTAAGCAATGCATGGCTGTATATCAAATTATAATTGGTATCTTGACTTTATTTTAAAAGAGAAAGGGAGATGGAGAGATAGAAACATTAATTTTGAGAGAAGTCATTGGTTGGTTGCCTTCTACACATTTCACATTGGGGATTGAGCCTACAACTTGACTGGGAGTCAAACAATGACCTACCTAGTTCATAGAATGATGCTCAACCATTTAACCACACTGGTGGAGCAAAAAAAAAATATTGTTTTTAAAACAAAATTTGACATCATATAAAGCCTTAAAATCAAAAATAATTTTTGTTGATTTTACAGAGAGGATGGGAGAGGGATAAAGGGATAGAAACATCGAAGAGAGAGTAACATTGATGTGAGAGAAACACATTGATAGGTTGCCTCCTGCAGAAGCTCATACCAGAGCCAGAGCCTGAGAAGTCTGCAACCAAGGTACGTGCCTTTGATCAGAATCGAACCTGGTGCCCTTTAGTCCGCATGCCAGTGCTCTATCTCCTGAGCCAAGCAGCTAGGGGTAAAGATCATTTTTTAAATAAAAATTTACATTGAATCTTTTCTAGTTATTTTAGGCATTAATTATATTTAAACCAATTTCTCTGGTTATTCCATACTACTCTGACTTTTCTAATAAAATTTTTAACATTCTATACACTCAAGTATACTTGAGCATGCATTTCATATGTGATTCACATATTTCACTTACTTCTTCGAGTAGGCTTTTAGCTACAGTGGGAAGAATCTACAAGGCCGTGTGTCTCTGTGTAATCGGAGTTTCATCTGAGTTTCTCAAAGGACTTCCCAAGTGAAACAGATTCTTGGGGATGCCCTTCCAACCTGCTATCAATGAGTACAACCACCTGTTGCTGTTTGGTCCAGTGGCCTTATCATGGGCAGTGCAGTGCTCTCTCCTTGCACATAGCTCTCAGTCTGCAGTGGAATGTGCCACACTCCTTTAATAAGGGGTCTGTGGAGCTGCTGAGAGTTTGTGTTTCATGAGCTGAACTGTTCATTGAAAATATATATAGCCTTTCATGGAAGCAAAGTTAGATTATTTTAAGTTTGGTACACATTTCACTAATAATTTTAAGTTTCCTTTTCATAATAATATTGTGTAAGATTTTTCCAGTATGCCACATCCTAAATAGATATACACAAAACCCTTCTATTTTGCCCCAGGGTGTCATATTCATTTAATATTCTATGTATGACATGATGTGGAAAATGTTGCAAAGTGTATAACCTTTTTAATAGTAACTAACACTAACACAGATATTAATTTTTATTAACTTATATTAATGTTTAAATGTAAAGGTGTCAACTCTATCGATATTCCAGTAAAATTTAGATCATTAGTTTTTGAGTTGATAATTATATTAAAATTTGATTATGTAGTGATTGTCAGAGCAGAGTACTTATATAGTACTTAATAGTCCTTTAGCATACAATATTATTTAATTTTTACAACAAATCTATGAATAAGGTATTTTATCTCTCTCACAGTTATTTGAACTAGGTAATTCCCCAAAGTCACAGAGTCCATACACAGGCAAGTGGAAATCTAAACTATTATCTTTGATATCACTATATACTCTCTAAAATCCTTCGTTATATTAACCTAAATTTCTATTTAAATATTTGAATAATTTACAGCATAAATTCCTATTATAAATCAGATAATGTAGAGCATATTAATCAACATCACTAATCCCTACTATAATATTTATTTGTGCTGGAATTTCTTCTTTTCTATATAATTGGTCTCTTTCAATTTAATTTTTCTAGATACATGTCCTCTTCTACATTGTGAAGTTTTAGGGATAATTGCTAGGTGAGAAGGATGAAAGGAAAATATTTGAAATTGATACATCAACTAAATTAGGTTTGGTGCCTCAATAAATCAAGAAATTAAGCTGAGTTAATGTCCATTACTTCTAGTGAACAAATTTATATTAAAAAAATGAAAAACTTGTTCTTTGTCAAAATACTATAAATTTGAACCATAACTGATATATTGAGGATATCTACAAATGTTTACAGAAAAGAGTTATTATCAGTTTGGTTTTATCACTTCCAATATTATCTATTTCTGAAAGTTTTTCTTGATAAGTTATGACCACATATAATCCAGGTCTTTTCATTCCTCTGTCCTGTAGGTTTTAATGATAATTTTTTTATTCTCACTGGACCATGTATAAAATTAATCTCAATTATGAAATTGTCCAATAGATATCTAAAATATGTTCCCTGAGATCCAGAAGATAAATTAGAAAGAAATGCATATCACCATTATCTTCAGAGAAGACCCTTCTTGTCCAAAGTCACAGAGTAAGTTAGTGGCAGACTTGTTAAATGTCACCTCTCTTAATACTATATCATTGCTCTTGCTGTCACTAGAACAAGAATAACTTCACTTACCTGTGAGCTGGACAGCATGCTTTCCTGAACACTTAATGGGAGAGAGCATTAAACTAACATTCTTTCTTCTTTCATAACAAGGTTTGTGAAATAGAGTCTCCTCTACTGAATCTTTCTTGATTGAACAGAAATGAATACAAATTGTTTTGCCCTACTTCTAATTCCAGAGGGCAACTTGTATTTCCAGAGTGTGAGACATCACAGAAAGCTCTGCTAAGGCTTTGAATAATCATAGTACCTAACACTGTGACTACTGACTTCTCTGAGTACAGCTTCTTAAAAGAATTTACAACATTTTTAGAGCAAAAGTTTCTTCACTATCCCTTTTCTATTATTATTTGAAAACATGGGCTTATTATCTGATTTTTTTTAGGCAAATCTCCATATTATGGGAGACTAAGAAGCATTGTGCTGTATTCTCCTGTGGAATAGCCTGAACCAGGTTGGCTATACGAGACAATCCTACCATTATGTGTAATATAGACTCATATACATATCAGCAATCACCAGCCTAAGACTAATTATACAAATGGAGGAAGCCATTATTCAGAGAGGGCAATGATTTTTGCAAGTGACCTCAGTTATAAGCAGAATTATGAATATGATTTTAAAAATCTTTATTGTTGAAAATATTACATATGCACCCTTTTCCCCTCATTGACCTCTTCTAGCACACACCCATCCTCCACACCAGACCTTCACGACCCTATTGTTTGTGTCCATGGGTTATGCATACATACATACATGTTCTTTAGTTGATCTCTTCCCACTCCCCTTACCCCCACTTCCACACCACCTTCCCTCTGAGATTCCACAGTCTGTACTATATTCCTATGTCTCTGGATCTATTTTGTTCATTAGTTTATTTTTTCATTAGATTCCACACATGAATGAGATCATGTGATATTTGTCTTTCTCTGACTGGCTTATTTCTCTTAGCATAATACTCTTCAAGTCCCTCAATGCTGTCTCAAAGGGTAGGAGATTCTTTCTTTTTTATAGCTGCATAGTATTCCTATGGTGTAAATGTACCAGAACTTTTTTTATCCACTTATCACTGATGGGCATTGGAGCTATTTCCAAATCTTAGCTGCTAGGAACATTGGGGTGCAAACATTCTTCCTGATTTGTGTTAAGGGTTTCTTAGGACATATTTCTAAAAGTGGAATTACTGGGTCAAATAGCAGTTCCATATTTAATTTTGAGTAAACTCCATACTGTTTTCCATAATGGCTGCACCAGTTAGAAATAGTATTTTTTAACACCCAGCAGGTGCACTTTTCACTGCAGTGCATGTTTCTTAATAGTTATATTTTTTTTCTGTATATAACAAATGCAATAAAATGTGTATTAAAATGCAAATAACTTTACATTTGTATTGATTTTGATGATTCATCTAGTAAATGTTAATTGTTTCAACATCACAGTTCATTTAGAACATAACCTTCAGAGTTGAAACTTCTGGAGTTTGATCTGTCTTCCACAATATTATAATATGTAGAAAGGCTAAAAAAATAAATAATTAGAGATAAACATTTCTACTGGGAATTATAAAATTAGATAAATACTATTCCTACATATAGTATATAAAGAAATACTTAGGGATCTAAATAATAAAAATGTATTTATTTAATTGCATGCAAAGCACTATTTATTTTAAGATACATTGTTATTTTATATAACAAATAATACTAATAGAGCTATGCCAAATGCTGAGGTTCACTTGAAGACAGATGCAGTGATATTTCAATGATAAAATGCAAATAAATTTGTTTTAGAATTTATAAAATATGCTATATCTTCCTCTTTTTTTAAATATATTTTATTGATTTTTCACAGAAAGGAAGGAAGAGAGAGATAGAGTTAGAAATATCGATCAGCTACTTCCTGAACACCCCCCACTGGGGATGTGTCTGCAACAAGGTACGTGCCCTTGAACAGAATTGAGCCTGGAATCTTTCAGTCTGCTGGCTGACGCTCTATTCACTGAGCCAAACCAGTTTCAGCACTATATCTTTCTTAGTTATATATAAAGTAAGGTAAATAAAGGGAGAGGTTACAATGATTTTAAAGGTATAATTTATTTAATACAACTATCTTTTGAATTAGGTGCTATTTTCATTTCATTTTATAGATGAAGGAGCTGAAAATCCTGCAAGGTGACTTCTGATAAGTCAAGTATTGTCCTCAGTTATATTAGATCTAATTAAGGTATCAACGTCATGAACACCTAAAATAAGCAATAATCTCATGTCTTAAACATAGTCTAGTCCAAGATCATCCAGTCCATGATTATATATTGACTTTTGGCTTAATGTTTTAAAATATATCTAGATAGATAGATAGATAGATAGATAGATAGATAGATAGATATTAGAGAGGAAAGGAGGAGATAGAAACATCAATGATGAGAAAGAATTGTTGATTGGCTGCTTTCTAGGCTCACCTCCCCACTACACTGGAGATCAAGCCCACAGCCTGGGCCTGTGCCCTGGAAGAATCAAACTGTGACCTCCTAGCTCATAGGTTGATGCTCAACCATCGAGCCTCCAGCCGGACATGCTTAATACCTTTTTTATGAGCAAAAATGATGTGCTCATAATTGTGTAAACCAAACAAACAAATGAAAATATTGAAAACAAAGATTTGTTCAAAGAACTAACTAATCCCAATTTTCATGCTTTTACAAAAATAAAGTAAAAAAGAAAAACTGATCATGGGCTCAATTTTTAGTGCATTATTTTTCCCTCTTTTTTCCTCCCTTTTTTAGTTTTGTCTTCCAGAAACACAATAAAATCAGTTAAAACTTGAAGAATGGGTAATCTCATTTGGGTGATTAGGCAATAGGAAGGTTTCTGTTTTGCTGTTGTTTTTTCCTTACTATGGTGGACAGTTTTTAGCAAGTTCAAGTTATTTGGGTTTCTGCACTACCTACCATGCCTGTAGTATTTGTCAAAAGTAAATGAAAGAAGGAAAAAAAAATAAAGAAAACACATACACACATATCAAACTAGTATGCATGCCAGAACATCACAGAGAATTCAAACAGAATTGGAGCTTTGCACCAGGGAGCATATTTACTGAAGCAAAAAGTATTCTCTGTGTGAATAAGCTTCTCAAAAGTATCTTGGCATAAATGTGCTTAAAACTCACTTAGAATACCAGACTCTCTGTGACATTTATGCTTGTCAACTTCCTCAAACAACACTGCAAAACTACCTCTTCATGCTGTGACTATTTCACACTTGTTTGTGACACACATTCAAAATTTTAAAACCTATCACTATTTTAACATTTAATAATCATCATTTAAAATTATCATTTGCTAATGTCATTATGTGTTTTAATAGTTTTAAAATCAGACCATCTATAACTGTTCATTAATTTTATATAAATACAGTTCAAATTAATTCATTTGTCTTACTTTAGGGATGTAAATTATTCTGATTTCCATTTGCCTTACTACGTAGGGATATTAAAGAAGTGAGCATTCAAAAATTTTTATTCTTTTTTTTTCAGTCCTCACCCAATTATATTTTTCCACTGATTTTTTAATAGAGAGTAAAAGAGAGAGGGAAAGACAGAGAGAAACATGAATGTGAGAGAAACACATTGATTGGTTGCCTCCAGCAGTGTAGTCTGAGGAAGTTGACAAAGGCCTGTGCTGGAAAGAGCCTGAAACTGAGAACTGAACCCAGGACCTTTTTGTCTGCAGGCCAACACTGTCCAGCTAGGACTGTCCTTTTTTTTCTTGGAATATGAGCAAACATGGATTATAGAAAGCTGAAAATTGAGAAACTCACTTAATTTGTCCCAGAAAGGGCCAGGCGAGGCATTCCCCAGGTAATTCTAATGTGCTCTGAGATTTAAGAACCACTGACTTATACAACCAAAGGGTAATATTATGAAATATATTAATTAACACAGATGTACTTTCTGGAATCTAAGGCAGCCTTATGACTAGGTCTTAGAAAACACTGAAACCAGAATAAAAGAAAAGATTGAGAGAATCAAGGAAGTCTTTCCTCTGGTCTCTGCTTCTTTCCACTTGTTACTGTTGTTTTATTTTCCTAACGTTTTTCTGTTACTTAATCTGCATGATTGAAATAGGGCTACCAATACCTTTGAAGTTCACAATTCAATCAATATTACTCTGGCCCTGACCAATTTGGCTCAGTAAATAGAGTGTTAGCCTGCAGACTGAAGGGTCCCAGGTTTTATTCCAATCAAGGGCATATGCCTACGTTGCAGGTTGGGTTCCTGGTGGGTAGTAGGCAGGAGTAAGCCAATTAATGGTTTCCTATCATCATTGATGTTTCTCTCTCTCTCTTCCTCTCTGAAATTAATAAAAAACATAGATTTTTAAAAAAGATTACTCTGAAGTTTCTCCTCTCCAATTACAAATTGTTGGGAGGAAGATTGGCCATTATTGAATCATATACACACCCTTAAACCTCTCAGCTTTGGCCTGCACATGGAGTCATATTATGCAGGCTACAGCTGAGAGGTTTAAGGGTGTGTATATGATTGCACTCTCATGAGTATGGGTAGAAGAAGATAGAGGAGGGCAAAGAAATAGAGGCAGATAACCCAAAATGTTGCCAAAAAAACTTGTTAATTTAACTTGAATGCTCTATTCTTTATACTGTGTACATAGTGGTAGATTAGGACCTGGGATATATGGTTTGGCAAAAACACAGGATGGTGCAAGGATATTGCCAGGGCTCCTTCTTATGATTTTGAAGGGTCTGTATGAGTGAAGGGCTACAATTTAGGATTCTTTAGTTTCATAGTATATCTGTTCTAGAATGATCTTATTTTAATTTTTTTCCTCCCAGAATAACAGACATATTTTTGAGAAATGAATAAATATTATATTGTTCTAGAATTTTCTGTAGTAGAAACTACATAATGAGGAGTGGGGTTAAGAAGATGGGGCCTACTAATTTCTCCTTAATGTTCAAATTAAATAGAAAATTAAAAATGAAGTAAAACCAATATGACAATTATAATAATCTCTTTCACTGTGGGGGCGATTTCAAATCTGGTTGGTAGTGCTTAGTTCTGTTCATACAGCAATGTAAAGTGGCATAAGAATGGCAATGCAGAAATCAAAACCTAGTAGTGTCCAATTGAAATGTAGAACAACAAAGTTCTAATTTTAGATTCATGATTTCTTAAAGCAAAAGCCAAGAGCAGACATTGTCATAGCAATAAGAAAGAGTAGAATAAACATAGAAAACATACACATACACACACACACACACACACACACACACACACACACACAAAAGGCAGAGACTTTATTTAGAAATTTCTTTAAAAATGACCAATCAGATGAGAAATAACAAAGAGATAAAGTTTCTCTTAAGCCTGATTATTCAGTTGTATCAATAAAATAAAGTCTATGAAAACAATCTAATTCACTTGCTAATTATCAGTTACTTTTCAAGTTTCTACTATTTGGTGAGCACTAAACTGGTGCTCTGGAGTTACAGTTTATGCCACTATCATTTGACAACACAGGTTGCCATATTTGGTCTTCCAAAATGACAAAGAGGAACATGATATCCAGAAATGTCCAAGAGCTAATATTATAAATTAAACTCTAGCTCCCCTAACAAGAATTACCAAGTGCCATGATTTCATTAATATATCATCTTAATTTGAAGTATTTTTAAAGGACAAAGAACATGACCTTATTAAAAGGCTTTCAATCATTTTAGAATGCTAGGGTTTTTCCTTTTGCTTGGGTATAAAAAAAAAATTCTGTATTTATTTACTTATTTTAAATTATATTTATTTATTGTTATTTAATGAATAGTTGGTATGCAATGTTGTATTAGTTATATTAGTTATATTCATGTCAGATGTACCATAGTGTTTCACCATTTTCATATCTTACAATGTTATCACGTCACTAATTCTAATAGTCATCTGTCACTGCGCACACTTATCATAATATTATTGACTAGATTCCCCTTCAACTTTTTTACCCATTCATCACATCCAATCTAGTAACCATCCTTTTTGTCTCTGTTTCTATCAGTCTGTTTTTATTTTATTTTATTTTTTTGTTTTAGATACCATGTATGTAAGACCAGAGATATTTGTTTCACTGTCTGACTTGTTTTGCTTAGCCAAATACCTTCTAGATTCATCCATGTTTGTTGCAAATGGCATGATTTTATTCTTTTTTATTGCTGTGTAATATTTCATTGTGTTTTGGTATAGTAAAAGAGAAATTCTGAATTTATTTATTTTAAATTGTATTTATTTTTGTTTTATAAATAGTTGGTATACAATATTATATTAGTTACATTTATTTTAGTTGTACAATAGACACACATAAGTATGCATTTATGTATATATATATATGTGCATATATACATGATTACACATATATGTTGCACATGGCAAGATTTCACTCTTGTTGCTGTGTAATGTTCATTGTGTGGGTATATGTTATATACACTTCTATACATATATACACATATGCATGTATATATGTATATGTATATGTATATGTATATAAATACATATCTAATAAAAGCAAAACATGCAAATTGACTGTACCTTTGCTACACCCACAAGCCATGGCCACCACCAATCAAAAGCAAGTATGCAAATTAACCCAGCCAAGATGGTGGAAGCCACAGGAGGCTTGGGTTACCCCCAGTGATGGAGGAAGCCAAGCTTTCTGACCGCCCTGGCCTGCTGTGGCCTCCATTCAAGGCTACAAAGTTTCAATTATAAAAGATAAATAAATCCTTAATATCTGATTCCAGCTGACCCTGGCCTATGCTTGGGTCACCAGGGGGCATGGTCAATCTGAAAACCACCACTGGCCCCTTGCCCAGGCCACCTCATGCCTCAAGGGAACCCCCACATTGTTGCCGGACACCCTTCAGGGCAAATCAGTGAGCCCCCACCTGTGTACCAGCCCTCTATCCTATCTAATAAAAGAATAATATGCAAATTGAATGTCATTCCAACACATAAGATGGCTACCCTCATATGGACAAAAATGGCTACTCCCATGTGGAAACAAGATGGCTGCTACACTATGACTAGCAGGGGAGGGTAGTTGAGAGAAATCAGACCTGAAAGAAAAGGCAGTTGTGGGTCATCAGGCCAGCAGGGGAGGGGAGTTGGGAGGGACCAGGCCCGCAAGGGAGGGAAGTTTGGGGGTGGGGGGGGAGACCAGACCAGCAGGAAAGAGCAGTAAGGGATGATCAAGTCGTCAGGGGAGGGCAGTTAGGGGTGATCAGGTCAGCAGGGGAGGGCAATTAAGGGCAATCAGGCTCTCAGGGGAGCAGTTAGGCCTCAATCAGGCTGGCAGGGGAGTGATTAGGGGATCATCAAGCTGGCAGGCAGGTGAGAAGTTGGGAGCCAGCAGTCCTAGATTGTGAGAAGGATGTCCAACTGCCCATTTAGGCCTGATCCTAACCCCTGAAGGGATGTCCAACTGTCCGTTTAGGCCCAATTCTACCAGGACTGCTGGCTCCCAACTGCTCACCTGCCTGCCTTCCTGATTGCCCTAACTGCTTCTGCCAGCCTGATTGATGCCTAACTGCTCCCCTTACCAGCCTGATTGCCCTAACTTCCCTCCTCTATCAGCCTGGTCACCCCTAATTGCTTTCCCCTGCAGGCCTGGTCACCCCCAACTGCTTTCCCCTACAGGCCTGGGTCCCCTCCAACTGTCTATCCCTGGAGACCTGATTGCCCACAACTGCCCTCCCTTGCTAGATTGTCACCCCTAACTTCCCTCCTCTGCAGACCTGAGTCCCCCTCCAACTGTCGTTCCCTGCAGGTCTGGGTCTCTCCCAACTTCCTTTCCCTGCAGGCCCAATCAGACCCAACTTCCCTCACTTGCAGGCCTGTTCTCTCCCAACTGCCCCTCTCATGTCCAGTCAACCCAACTTCCCTCCCCTCTAGGCCCTGATCACCCCACATATGCCCTCTCTTGCAGGCCTGGTCCCTCCCAACTTCCCTCCCCTGCTGGCCATCTTATAGTGGCCATCTTGTGTCCACATGGGGCAGCTATCTTTGACCACATGGGGGCAGCCATCTTGTGTTAGAGTGATGGTCCATTTGCATATTACTTTTTTATTAAATAGGATATCTCACATCTTTTTTTATCCATTTATCTATTGATGGACACTTAGATTGCTTCCTTATCTTGACTATAGTTATTGGTATACATTGCTACAATGAACATAGTAATGCATGCATTTTTTTTTTAATTGGTGTTTTGTATTCTTCAGATAAATACCGAGAAGTGGAATTGCTGGGATTATGTTAGACCTACTTACACATTTTTTTGTGGAATCTCCATAATGTTTTTCACAATGGCTGCACCATTTTGCATTTCCACCTGCAGTGCCCAATGGTTTCCTTTTCTCCATATCCTTACCAACACAGGTTATTTGTTGACTATTTATGAATAGCACTTCTGATGTGAGGTCATATCTCACTGTAGTTTTTATCTATATTCCCTTGATAATTAGTGAATTATTTTTAATTTGCTAACAATAAATTCAGAATAATTTGAGTTACTTTTAGGAGTGGGCCAATTAGCTTGAAAAAGTTGAAAATGTATAGGTAATGATGCCAAGTTGATAATTTACTTTATAATATTTTTTAAATTCACATATTTTTAATTATTTGTAAATTCCATTAACACTTTAATAATAAAAAACTAGGGCATTTAAGACAGGCAAGAAAAAATTGTAATTATCTTTTGTTGCAAAGCACCATATGTTGCTGCTTTAGCATCAGAAAAGATATTGAAGAATATTCAGATATTACACAAAAGTTTAATAGATCAAGCCAGGGTAAAAAAGTTAAGCTGGTCAACACATTGCAAAGTAAATCAATTTTTGACATATTTAATCATTCCAAAATATTTACCACTCAGAATAAGCACCCATGAATGAAAGGAAAAATGTAGTTTATCATTTTAAGACTCAGCATAATTTTGTATCCAGCTGTAACCCCCTAGAAATTTGAAAACTTTTTGTGTGGGATTGAAGTTTCAAAAGGAGAAGGATAAAGGGGAGGGTGATTTGTGAGTCCTCTTAAAAAGCAACCAGATATTTATTCTGTCACTTTGCAAAAAGTTAACCGAATATTAAAAATATTGACAGTGTGTGCACTTTGGATAAAACAGTTTTTAACATGACTATTATATATTTTATCTCTTGCAGAGAAGAACATGGAATAGTCTCTTAGATATTTTAAAAATAAATATGCATCTAATTGTGTTTTGAGAAATGTTGTATTGCCATACATGTATTTTTAGTTGGAAAGAAAAATATGAAAGGAATTTTCACCAACTATTATATACAAATGTGTTCCACTCACCATCCTTATGTTGTAGTTAGCTGGACCTCTCTTCCTCAGGAAGAAAAGACTGAGCATCAAGTAGGTATCAGGTACTAGTTAGGTTCTAACAAATCAACAAAATAGCATTGTCCAAAGACAGGCAAGTTTTTTTTTCCCCTGCAACTTCCTGTTATGGAAGCATAGATTGTTCTCAATTGTTCTCTCATGTCTTTGTGAGATCCATAATCAAAATAACGAAAAATGTCATTTCAAGATTTAATTTAAATGAAGATGGGATTCCTTTTGGGGAAGAAACAGGCACAGTCCTTGGTGTCAATTAGACAAGAAATAGAAAAAAAGGCATCCAAATTGGAAAAGAAGAAGTAAAGCTCTCCTTATTTGCAGATGACAGGATACTGTACATAAAAAACCCAAAGGACTTTATCCAAAAACTAATTGACTTAATAAATGAATTTGGCAATGTAGCAGGATACAAAATTAATGCCAAGAAATCTATGGCATTTATATACACTCATAGTGAACTTACAGAAAGAGAAAATAAAAAGCAATACCATTTACCATCACACCAAAAAAAAATTAAGATACTTAGGAATAAACCTAACTAAGGAGGTAAAAGACCTATTTGCAGACAACTACAGAACACTGAAAAAAGAGATAGAGGACCAAACTTAAAAAGATGCAAGATCATACCATGCTCATGGATTGGGAGAATCAACATCATTAAAATGTCCATACTACCCAAAGCAATCTATAGAATCAATGTACTACCCATTAAAATACCAATGACATATTCCACAGACCTAGAAAGAACTCTTCAAAGATTCATCTGGAACAAAAACAGACCACAAATAGCCACAGCAATTCTGAGAAGGAAGAATAAAGTAGGTGGGATCTCAATACCAGAGTTCAAGCTATATTACAAAGCAACTTTTCTCAAAACAGCCTGGTACTGGCACAAGAACAAACATATCGACCAATGGAATAGAATAGAGAATCCAGATATCCACCCAAACTACTATGCTCAATTAATATTTGACAAAGGACGCATGAACATACACGGGAGCCAATACAGCCTCTTCAATAACTGATGTTGGAAAAATTGGACAGATACATGCAAAAAAATGCAACCGGACCACCAACTTACACCAAATACAAAAATAAACTCAACATGGATACAGGACTTAATCATTAGATGGGAAACCATAAACATACTAGAGGAATCCACAGGCAGCACAATCTCAAACATATGCTGAAAGAACTTCACTGATATTGCTCCAAGCGCAATGGAAGCTAAAGAAAAAATAAACAAATGGGACTACATCAAAATAAAAAGCTTTGAACAGAAAAAGAAACCATCAACAAAACAACAAGAAAGCCCACTCACTGTATGGGAGAACATATTTGCAAATGTTATCACTGATAAAGGTTTAATCTCCAACATCTACAGCCAACTTATACAACTTAATAAAAGGTACATAAATGATCCAATAAACATAAAAAATGGGCAATGGACCTAAATAGAAACCTTTTTGAAAGATGACAGAAGGAAGGCCAAGAGACACATGAAAACATGTTCAAAGCCTCTAATTATCCGAGAGATGCAAATCAAAACAAGAATGCGATACTATCTCAGACCTGTCAGAATGGCAATCATCAACAAATCAACAAATCACAAGTGTTGGCGAGGATGCGGAGAAAAAGGAACCCTTGTGCACTGTTGGTGGGAATGCAGACTGGTGCAGCCACTGTGTTGAACAGTATGGAGTTTCCTCAAAAAACTAAAAATGGAACTCCCATTTGACCCAGCAATCCCAGTCTTAGGAATATATTCTAAGAAAGTAGAAACACCAATCAGAAAGGATTTATGCACCCCTATGTTCATAGCAGCACAATTTACAATAGGTACAATTTTGAGACAGCCTAGGTGCTCATCAGCAGATGAGTGGACCAGAAAACTATGGTACATCTACACATTGGAATTCTATGCTGCCATTAAAAAGAAGGAATTCTTACCATTTGCAGCAACCTGGATGGAACTGGAGAGCCTTATGCTAAGTGAAATTAGCCAGTCAATAAAGGAAAAACACCACATGATATCACTAATTGGGGGTAATAAAGAACATTATAAACTGATGAACAAAAGGAATAAATACAGAGGCAGTAAAGCATCAAACAGACTGTCAAATTACAGCAGGAAGGTGAAGGAGAGGTGGTGTAGATAAGAGATCAACCAAAGGACTTGTATTCATGCATATAAGCATAACCAATGAACACAAGTCACTGGGGAGTTGGGGTTTGCCTGGGAGGGGTTGGGGGGGGGCAATGGGAAGATATGTATACATGTAACACAATTTAAAAAAATAAAGATTTATGTCAATAAATGCTTAAGAAATTAACTGTTATAGTATTTATGAAAACTTCTTATATTTTTGCCCACACATTATATAAGGGAATAAACTACTTGACTTTTTGTTTCTTTTAATATATTTTTATTAACTTTAGAAAGGAAGAGAGAGGGAGAGATATAGAAACATCAATGATGAGAAAGAATCATTGGTTGGTTGCCTCTTTCACATGCCCTACTAATTGAGTATGCAACTCAGGCATGTAGTCTAAATGAGAATGGGACCTTGACTTCTTGGTTAATAGGTTGATACTCGACCATGGAGCCACACTGACTGGAGAAAAGCACTTGATTTTTGCGAGAGAGAATCTTTGTAGAAATCATCTTTAACCTTAGTTAATACCTCTCTTCTTTGAAAAACAAGTTTACTTGTTTCTGGACTGAACATTGTATTTGACATTGATTTTAATAGCACTCTTAAATTTGTTAATATTTATGGAAGGATGGGGTTGATTATTGGTTGTTTTCTTGTTGTTTAGTTGATTTAGTTTCATCAAAAACTTTGTTTCCATGGGAAAGATAGCTATTGCATTGTCATTATTGCTTCTTAAAATGTAATTACTGATGCTCCTCATTTATTTTTAATTCCAAAGGAAATAACTTGTCTACATTAAAAAACAGTAACTCACCATTATGCATTTGGTTATAAAAATGATCCCATTGTGTATTTTGTGAAGAATCAGGCTGGGGGATATAACCCAATACTAAAAGAATCCCACATAATTAAGGAGGCTGACTAGTATGTACACTTAGTTCATCAAACACTGTCAACTTGTGTGTGTGTGTTTTTTTTTTTTTCTTGTAGAGAGAATAAGGCCCATTTTAGTTATATTACTGAAGCAATGTTGAGATTTGCTTCTAATTACTTTCCTTATATGCCACTTCTCTAACACAATTTTGTAGTATTAACATAAGAAACATCAAAACCTAGAGAATTTTTATGAGATTATTTGAGTCACGCTGATGACAATTGCTGGTGTTACAGCAAAATTTTCAAGAGACAGGAAGACAAAACAGCCAGGCCCTCAGAAGTTCAGGAAATGTACTTTATTGCAGGAGCACTGATACTGAATGGCTCAGGGGAATTCGTTTCCAAATCTGAGCGCCAAATATGGTAGGCTTTCCTTTTTTTTCCTCCCCAGTTTCTTTGTCCCCCAAATATGAAAGAGACTTTCAGAGTTTTCACAAGATTTTGCAACCCCTGTGATGGTTGTAAAGGGGAAAATGCGATTTTGACCAAGACCCCATCTGGTGCCAAGAGCCCACTGCCCCTACAGGGGTTTTGCAGAATTTTAATGGCCCCTGTAAAACAGGTTTTTCAAGGCTAGGCCACAAGTAGAAAGGGAGTTGGGGATTAATTATAGGTTTGTACGCATACATGCTGGAATTCAGGTTTGACTAGGCATAGACTTAGGTTGTCACCCAGAATTGCCTTCACACTGGGAGGCAAAACTTAAGTGAACTCAGAAAATGATAGTTTTGAAGTTTATTTTATAAATAATAATAATAATAATAATAAGATATAAGGAGCTTTACATAAAGTAGATTAAGGGATCAAGAAAAGGCAAAGGGGCAATCTCTGGAATTTGATAAATAGACAAAATAGAAAATCACAAATTTCTTTAATATTGGTGGGTACAGAATAGTTAATGTTAACATTTGTAACACATAGAGATTGCACCTATGGAACAAAATAACTATAAGGGCACTGTGGACTCATGCTCTGGCATGGTGATTATACCCCACAGGGTCTGGCAAAGGGGATTACTCTTACATTTCAAAGACATGTTATCTTAGTCCTAACTGGTTTGGCTCAGTGGATAGAACATCAGCCTTTGGACTGAAGAGTCCCACGTTTGATTCCAGTCAAGGGCATGTTGCCTTGGTTGCCTACTGGGGATGTGCAGGAGGCATCCGATCAATGATTCTCTCTCATTGATGTTTCTAACTATCTTTCTCCCTTCCTCTCTGTAAAAATCAATAAAATATATATTTAAAAAAAAGACATGTCATTGTTATGCCCAGAGTTCAGGGTCCCCAATAATCCACCACTAAGGAGCCTTTTCCGATGCAAAAGCAGAGTCTTTATTCAAACCCAGGTTTGGCTCTTAGCCTCTTTCTGGCACAGCAGCGAGGTAAGAGAGCAAGCCAGGTGGGAACAATGAGTTTTATGGGGTAGGATAATTAGGGGGCTTAGGAAAGTGACAAGGGTTACAGAGATTGGTCACTTGAATTAGGGTCTTTCTGTAGTTTAGCCTTATTAGGACCCTCGCTGTGTTCCTGGAGCTTCATTGGTCCATTTGGGTGAGGGTCGGGGAAGTTAAGACATTGCTGGCACACCTGTGGCCACTCCCAGAAAAGGGAGGAGGTTTAGGCAGGGGTCCCAGCCCTATAGGACAAGATGGAGGGGAGTCCATTTCCTTTCATTATCTTAAGTGCAAAAAGACAATAGACAGACTCACTTAAACTGAAGCTTCACCTTTGTCAAGGATGCTACAGGCTTTTATGTTAGAAAATTCTTATGTTCAAACCATTCTATGTGGTTACTTTTGGTCTCTGAGTTTGGAAAGTTTTCCACACAGACTTCCCCTCAGCTTGTCAGGGTTAGCATTTGGCTGCTTTCATTCTCAGCAGGGTAACTAGTCCTATACTGGGCCAAGAAAAGTTGTTTATTGGGAGTTCATTGATAAGTCTTTCATTTTTTACTATGCGTCTCATTTCTGTTGAAAAGTGTGATTTTTTTAAAAATATTTTTTTATTGATATCAGAGAGGGAAATGAAGAAGGAGATAGAAATATCAATGACGAGAGAGAATAATTGATTGGCTGCCTCCTGCATACTCACTACTGGGGATTGAGACTGAAACCCAGGAATGTACCCTGACCTATAACGGATCCTTGACCTCCTGGTTCATAAGTCAATGCTTAACCACTGAGCCACTCTGGCTGAGCAAAACATGTGGTTTTTGATAGGTTGGGTGACACTAAGTATCAACACCACTTGAGTAGAGAAGCTTCTAGCTCAGTTCTCTACTGTTTTCCTGTGCCTATGTCTGTGCTTAGAACTGAGTCTGCTCCATCATAAGTCCTGAATATATATTTATAAAGGATTGAGTATGTAATTAAAGAAGGATTTCAAAGGTGCTTATGTCTCCTCTCAGGTTTACTCTAAGCAACTGTGTATTACATACTTGGAGGATGATCCTGCATCTCCAACTGCTCAAGCAATATGTATTCTTGAGAGAAGGGCCTGTAAGAGCCTGATGATAGAAATGCATGAATGTGAAGAAAATATTTTAACCTTTGGCAGCAGTTTTGCATGTTTATACAACAAATATCCCCCCTCCAATGCCTCCTGTATATCTAACAACTTTTAACTATAATGTTAAAAGAACATATGATGCACTTATATAAAACCTTTTTATTTTGATGTAGTCCCATTTGTTTATTTTCTCTTTAGCTTCCATTGCCCTTGGAGCAGTATCAGCGAAGAAGTTCTTTTTGCATATATCTGAGATTGTGCTGCCTGTGGATTCCTCTAGAAATTTTAAAGAAAAGTGTCATATGCAGGTAACAAGAATGCTGAAGTTCCAATAAATATAAAGTGTTAATATGTGGAAAATTATGGATGTTATACAGAAGCTGAATGGCACTTCTCAAATTATGGATGTGTAAAATGAGATTTTCTACTATAGCTTCCTTTCATCTGTGAAAATGTTCATCATGCTTTAGGCTAAAGTGGGTGCCACATAGTGTGTAATGTGTAATTAAAATAAGATGATGGTTATGAATTATCCAACATTTTTCAGATTCTGTTCTTATGATTTATTTTTCACTTATTTTTCTTAAAGGAATGACATGTTGTAGATATAGCATTTTCTATTTCATGAAAACATAAGCAATGATTAAGTATCATAGTAAGAATAATACCGTGTTAAAAATTTCTAGGTTAATTAATAGGTAAATAATGGAATTATGGAGGAGGAGATTTTAAAAACAAATTTGATTTATAATGCATTTAGAAAACATGTGCTTACAACCCAATGAAGAAGAATTATTATATGAAGATAGCAGGGGCAGCAAAATAATATTTCAATCTCTATAAATCCTATGCTTCAGAAGACCAAGCAATGTAGCAAACAATCTAGTTTATGAATTGATCAAGCCTGCTGAATACAAGATCAAAGTGTAAAGCTCAATTTTGTTTTGATAGAGTAGTGATAAATTACCAGAAATTTAAATTTTAAAAGTATAGTTTATAATAACACAAAAATCAAAATTTAATAAATAATCTCACAAAAGTGCGTAAGACTTCTATCATGAAATCTATAAAATATTGGTGGAAAAATTTTAAAAGTCATAAATAGAGCTATACCTTGTTCATTGATTGAGAGAATCAATATTGGTAATATGTAAATTTTCTCCAAATGGAAACTAGAGCAATTAAACTTCCAGGAGAAAACATGTAACAATACTTCTGTGACATTTCAATAGGCAAAAGTTTCTAAAACAGTGCACAAAAACACTTAAAAAATTCAAAACTATTTATAAAGTGGACATCATACTAACTAAAAACTCTTGTTCATAAAAAGAACCCATTAAAAGAGTTAATACAAAAAAGAAGAACATAAAAAATATATAGTACAAATATCTGAAAAAATACTTTCAGAAAAGTATAGGCTGGGACAAATTAGGTTGACAGTTGTTCATCTGGAAAATAATACAATACTTGTTTGTTGACTTGCTGATGATTGCCATTCTGACAGGTATGAGATGGTATCGCATTGTTGTTTTGATTGCATCTCTCAGATAATCAGTGTCTTTGAACAGGTTTTCATGTGTCTCTTGGCCTTACTTCTGTCATCTTTTGAAAAGGTTCTATTTACGTCCATTGCCCATTTTATTATTGGATCATTTATCTTCCTTTTATTAAATTCTATAAGTTGGCTGTAGATGTTGGAGATTAAACCTTTATCAGTGATAATATTTGCAAATATGTTCTCCCATACAGTGGGCTTTCTTGTTGTTTTGTTGATGGTTTCTTTGGCTGTGCAAAAACTTTTTTATTTTAATGTAGTCC
Source organism: Lasiurus borealis (assembly GCA_004026805.1). Classification (NCBI taxonomy): domain Eukaryota; kingdom Metazoa; phylum Chordata; class Mammalia; order Chiroptera; family Vespertilionidae; genus Lasiurus; species Lasiurus borealis. The sequence goes on along the minus strand of PVJN01013865.1, from coordinate 10,742 downwards.
CATTTGTTTATTTTCTCTTTAGCCTCCATTGCCCTTGGAGCAGTGTCAGTGAAGAAGTTCTCTCAGCATATGTTTGAGATTGTGCTGCCTGTGTATTCCTCTAGTATTTTTATGGTTTCTCATCTAATGTTTAAGTCCTGTATCCTTTTTGAATTTGTTTAATTAATAAATAATATAAGAGCAAACTGTTTTGTATATTCACAACTTTAAACCTACTTTTGCCTCACCTTATATATATTATATGTAATAAAGAGGTAATATGAAAATTTTAACCCTCACACCCTAACAAGATGGCTGCCTATAACAAGGCTGGCAGGAGGGCTAGTGAGGAACCACCAAATGACTGAAAAAGTGGGCTGCCTGTGGTGACTAGGATGGCAGGGCTGTTAGTGAGGGACAACAAAATGACTGAACAAGCAGGCTGCATGGGGTGACCAGGCCAGCAGGAATGTCATGAGTGATGACCAGGCCAGCAGAGGGGGGCAGTTGGGAGACAACCGGCTGGCAGGGGAAGAGTTATAAGGGGTGACTGGGCTGGCAGTGGGGGGGTGGGGGGGAGTAAGATGCAACCAGACTGGGGGGCAGTGTGAGGCAATCAGGCTGTCTGGTGGGGGCAGTTAGGAGCAACTAGGCAGGCTGACAGATGCGCAATTAGGTGCCAGCTGCCTAGGATTGTGAGGGCCTAAACCAGCAGCCAGATATCCAGAATTAGAGAGGGTGTAGGCTGGGCTGAGGAAACTGCCCCCCTTCCATGAACAAATTTTGTGCATTGGGCCTCTAATAATTATATAATACTAGAGGCCCAGTGCACAAAATTCATGCAAGAGTAGGCCTTCCTTTCCCTGGCTAAAACAAAGAGACATTTGTAATAATTTCAACAACAAAGATACATTTTAAATAAAGAAAAAAAATATCTTAGTTGAAAGGAGTTTTATGTCAAATAATATAAGTAATTGCTCTACACTGTACTTCATATTCTCAACTCCTCTCAAAGAGATATTAATTGACCTGATGTGCACTTAATGTTAATTGGACTGCAGGACTGAGTTTCGCCACCCAGGACCAGCACTGACTGCTACAGGGGCTGAGAGCAGACCCTGTTTTTCTCTCCTGGCATCTGTCAAGGCCTAATGGCAGCACCCTCAGCAGTCAGTGCTGGGTCACCTCAGCTGAGGTGGTCGCAGCACTGCAGTCAGTGCTGGGTTTCCACAGCAACCTGGGAGTGATTGCAAGACTAACTTCTTATTGGTCAAGCCTCCAGTCATTGTGGATGTGATAGACCCAGGGTTTTTATATATTAGGATATACTAGAGGCCCAATGTACAAAATTCATGCAAGGGCTTTGGGACCCGCTGCAGCCATGGCAGCCTCTGCCTCAGTTCCCTCCTGCCATGGCTTTGCCCAGAAGGAAGGATGTCCAATCTAATTAGCATATTATGCTTTTAGTATTATAGATATATATACAATACATTTGAGTTCATATTGATATTTTTAATTCAAATTCAGGACTATAGAATTATTATTTGTTCTTCATGATAATATTGATTACCTAAAATGAAGTAGATGGATAGCTTTCTAAGGTATTGCTTGATACATATAATAAGAAAATTTTCTGTGACTGGAAGCAGAAACTTGATGCTAGTTATCACAATGAGAATCCATGCCCTCCAATCAGATTGCTACATCTAAGTCAGCTATTAGAACTAGAATCTATTGATTGGGGGAGAGGCTGGGTCAGCCTCAGAAATACAGTCACAGTTTCTGCTCTAAATTGTCCCCAGAAAGTTATCTATGTTTTCAGCAGAGAGATTATGACCTGAAAAATGTAAATACTCCAGAAAAAATATGATAGTAAGATAATTATGAATCATTATTATTTGAAAAACCAAAATGGCCAGAGTGAATATGGAGATCAGATCACATTGTAAACTTGAAATAGACATACTTGGCTACCAAATAAATTTCCACATTAGTGAGAGATATTTTTGTGTCAAAAGCCATCACAGCCTTTCGAACTATTCCCTGCATCTCCATTTTACATCCTTACAACACCAAATTCTTGAAATATTCAAGTATTTTGATTCTTATTTACACTTCAATTTATCTTTTCTTGCATTATGCAAAATGTCAGATGCATTTTGGAAAAAATGCCTGTATTTAAGAAAACATAATCAGATGGTGAGGGTAATGTGAAATGTCATTTTACTGATCAATTCACCCATCATCAGTTGAAAGATTTTTTGTCAGATGCAGTTAGCTTTGCAAAATGAGGAAATTCACATTTAACATCCTATCTCTGTACTACATCAGCTTTTCTGCTCCTCATAATTCTGTTTCCCAGATAAACTTTTATGTCTTAATTGCCCTTAGAATACCAAGTTTATCATCTTCTGACCCACCATATTATACAGTTTGGATTTTGAAGTAGTCACTTACCTTCATTACCCAATTGTACCCCTCCAGAGATTTCTTCCTCAAATGACTCTACCCAGGTGCTATTAGAGAATGGTCTCATAATCTGCCCTTTGTGTTGTTTGAAATACCTTATTCTCATATACTTAACATGACATATCAGATCAGAATCCACCTTGATCTCTTTGTTAGTTTTTAAAAGCACATATGATCTGAAACTGGGATCTATGTCTGCTTTGCTGACCAGTTCCGGAAAAAAACAAAAACAACAACAACAACAACAACAACAAAAAACCCCAACTGAGGGTTTTTGTTTTGTTTTTCAACTTCTCTAGGATAGAGAGTGTGTACTACCTAATAATGCCTGTAGCCAGAATCCTCATACACTTTGTACCACACGACTTCATGTCTGATGGATTAGAGTTGAGTCTGTCCTATGCCTTCTCATGAGACAGCCCTACTTTTTCTACCAGTTCTTAGCTTTTATTTTTCTACCTCTATTTATGACATGCTAGAGTAATCTGTAGCCTGTACCATGTGACTTGTGCACATGTGTGCATGAGCCCACATGCATGCATGCACACACATACATAGTAGAGGGATACTTGGCAAGAAGTAGTTAGAAAGTCAACCTAACCCTTGTGTGTGCAGATGTGGAAGTTGAAGGGAGAGACCTTATCTGCAACATCACTTTCCAGGAAGCTCTTGGACTGCAGTGTTTTTGGTCACTGTGGGGGAAGAATCTTTATTCACTTCAGTCCTCAACAAGGAACTTCTATTTTCCGCAGGTGTGAATGAGAGCTGACTCTCCCGAAGCACAAAATGCTGATTAGCATAGAGAATACACATTTAAAAAGCAGTGGAGAGCCAAATCTGTTGGTTGCATGGAAAGAAAGGAGGAGAGACGATGACTAAGGTAGAAAGCCATCGTTTTGGAAACTTCTTCAGAATTACCTGCTATTTATTTATATAAATTGTTGAATACTGATCAAATATAGATGACTAATTAAATGAGGTATATTGATGTTATCTCCCTCCCTCAAACATGAGAAATGACAAATAGAAGAGAAAAAAAAGTAAATTCAGATATTAATCTGAAAGGATGACCTGGAATGGGGAATGGGAAGAGACAGTGAATGAATTTTTTAGCCAGGTTTTAGAAAGAAGATAGAAAAGTAATAACAGACCATAGAGTTGAAGAAGTTAAATCTATGTGCCCACAGAGTCAAATACCTTAAAGAAGACGGTGCCAAGTTCTGCAGATCAGCTGAGGATCTCAGAGAGACCACACAGACTATGCAAGCAGGAGGCGAGCAGAGGGCTTAGAGGAGTGTCTATGCAGTGTCCTAGTATTTGTCCCTATAGGACCCTTTCCTGCCTCATGCATGAGATGACTACTACTCTTCATCAGTGCTGCAGGAGATAACTTCTTTACTCTGTAACACCAAAGAAGCAAAGAGACTTGAGGTCTTCAAACACAGAGGAAAGGAAATGGGAGCCAAGGGTTAAAAAGATACTTTGTGCAACTATGCATTAGGAAATGTGGAACCTTAGCAACTACCTTCCAGGAAGACTGCCATCCAGGTAAATTAAACTCCCCACCCCAGCAAGAGACAGAAGATTTTGCCCTAGAGAAACTGAGTGGTGCAGAGAAATGATCTTTACACAAAAACATATATTCCATTCACTTTAATTGTTACCCAAAAGTAATATTTTCTAAACATCTCTGATCAGTGACAATAAACACATGATTTCCAGAAGGGAACCCTGGCAATGAAATGCCCTGTACACTGTGTTTGCCTTCTGAGAAGCACCAGCGAACTCTTATTCTAAATAAGTGTTAAAAATATTTTCTGTGTCTATTCAGCCACACACTTGTCCAATCTCAGTGATCAAAAATCATGAAGTGCTGAAATAAACTTTTGTAGGTCAATTAGTATGTTTCCTAGGCACAATAACCCCTGAACAGAGTTTTCTATCATATTTCTGTACAATGTCAAGATAGAAGTGAACAAACCCTCATGGACCTTTAGAGCTCTTACAGTTTTGCTTTGTGAAGCCAACCCAAATTATTTAATAGTTTAAAGTCAATCTCCTATCTTATCATAATTTCAGCATCAGCTTTTATGAAAGATTTCAGTGGAGTTTCAGAATAGCAACTGAAAAAGACACTGGTAGTCTACTGTGTATCCTTGGAAGTGGGAAATGAGGAGACTTTTTGATGAGATTATGCTATCTTTGTGATAGGTTATAAGGACACTGGTGAAAGGAAATGCAGGACAGAAAAGGGCCTGAAGCAAGCTCGTCCTCATTAATTTTATCTCAACTTTATTGCTTTCGTTTGTCAATGGCACTGTATTTTTCAGTCCGCCAGTGCTGTGAGAACATGTCTAGTTGTTCCTAAAATTCACTGAGAGTTCTGACTTTCATGGAATATTTTTGATAACTCACTTCTTATTTACTATTCAATGAGGATTTTGGGGAACCTTATTGAATTAATTTCTTGGTTACCATTAATGTGTTTTAATTTTCAGAGTAAATCATTATACTCCTTCCCACTGATCTTAGTAAAGGAGCTATCCTTTGAAACTAGTATATCAGTTTTATATCCAATCTCATTGGTTCCTATACTGTCTCAGAGGAATCAATGTGCATAGAGTCCTTAGTGTAGTACCTAGGATGAGTCAACTTGTAGCTGTTTGGATTGTCACATCATTATTGTTAGTAGATGCAATTTCATGTTCTCTTTGTTAGTATATTTTTATTAAAAAAGTGCTTTTTTCTATATCTGGCTAATGGTTCAATCATGTAGAATCAAAATAAACATTATTCTTTCTTTTGATGACTTCTTTTCTTTTGAAAACAAATGTAAAGTTATGAAGACTCAAGTTTGCATAATTACAGTTTTGAGAATCCTTATTTTCCTTAATCACATTATAAAGCAATGCAGGTAAAGTGTTAATTCCAGTTCTGCTTTGTCCTCTTTGAAATATCACTATCAAGAAGCATTTCTGTATCCATTTATTCTTTAGGACCTAAAATACAAAGTGTATACTCAGTATTATTCAATTGAATCCATTTTTCACTTAAATATCTGCTCAGTAAATTATATATATGTATATATATATATGTTCTTTTTGTAAAACTAAGTACACTAAATTTTACCTGCCTTTTGTAATTAGAGTTACAAACATTCAGGTTGCTATGGACACATTGCTTTATGCCTGTTTTCCTAGAATCTATTCTAGCTTGCATTTGTGTGGGAACCCCTTTCCACATCCCACGTGGTTCAGGGTGCCCGTGTCAGGGTTCAGGTTCTGAAGGAGGCCGCATGCAAACGAAATGAGAGACTAGAAAGCATTAATTTGGCGATATTGGGGGGCCAGGCGGGAGCCTTCATCTAGTGGGAAGGACTGCCCTTTGCTCTGGCCTTTTTCTCCCTTTTATTAAGGCTTTGGGACACACCCCTAGCCTTTAGGCAGGAAATAACAAAAACAGAAATTAACATGAAACAAACAGATAGAAGTTGCTTCAACCAATAATGTTTCAACTAAACAGGGAGTAAATAGCTCTGACCTTTCAGAGCAATTAAGGTTGGCCAGCCTTCTGGCTTCCTGTTTACATCCATTTAGTGAGAACAATATTTGGTTTCCGACACATTTGCACTTGATTTCCCATATTTTAACAAATATAAGGATTGGTTGCATTAATTATTACCACAATGGCTCTGGCAGAATCCATATTGACTTTCAGTTTTATCCTGTTCCAGTCTGGATAGTATTCTATTTTTTTTAATCCCCACCCAAGGGCATGTTTTTATTGATTTTGGAGAGTGATAAACTGAGAGGAAGAGAAAGAAAGAGACATCAATGTGAGAGTGAAACATATATCTATTGCCTCCTGCACACATCCTGACTGGGAGTCAATCTACCCCTTTCTGTGTACCAGATGCCACTCCCACTGGCAAAGCTACACTGGACAGGGCAAGTATTCTTTTTTTTTTTAATTGTCCTCTAATAAAATAGTCTATTATCTTCAAGTGTACATAAGAGTGATTTGATATTTATATACATTACAAAAGAATCCTCATGTTAAGTCTAGTTACCATCTGTCACCAAAGTTATTATAGTACTAGATGCTCAATGCATGAAATTTATGCAAGGGCCTTGGCTCTCACTGTGGGGGCCAGAGGCCTCTGCCACCTTTGCCTCAGCCCCCACCTGCTGTGGCTTTATCCAGAAGGAAGGACGTCCAGAAGGATCTCCAATCTAATTAGCATATTATACTTTTATTATTATAGACTAGAGTCCTGGTGCACAAATTCATGAATAAGTGGAGTCCCTCAGCCTGGCCAGTGATCAGGGCTGATTGAAACTGCCTCACTCAGTCCAGATTGGGGCCAGAGGTCAACCTCTCACAGCCTCTCCATGTGCTGGCTGGCCAGATTAGGGTCATTTAGGCCAGCTGTCTGATAGGAGGGACTGCGGGAAGTTGGCCAGCCAGGTTGAGGGACTGTGGGAGGTTGGCCTGCCATGGAAGTTGGCTGTGCACTGACCACCAGGGGAAATTTCCTCCATTGAGCATCTGCTCCCTAGTGGTCAGTGCAAATCATAGTGACTGGTTGACAGGTTGTTCAGTGGTAATGGTCATTTAGGCTTTTATATATAGATTAACTATTCCTTATGTTGCACATTATATCTCCCATAACTGATTTATGTTGTAATTGGAAGTTTGTCCATTTAGTCTAGTATTCTTGAGATGCATGTTCAATGAACAACATTCTTAATTTGAAATTTAGTTAAATCTGAAAAACAACCAATAAAAATCAGTCTTGCCTTTCCAAGACCTTCTCAGACTGAATATAACAATATATGTATCTGTCACACACACACACACACACACACACACACACACACACACACACACATGCACAGGAAGAGAGACAGAATCTATTTATTCATATGATTTACCAATGTATATTGGTGACCAATCAAATTTGAAATGTTAAAAAAACACATACATATACTAGTACATTAAAATATTAGAAGCAAATTTAGATGCAGACTTTTACATAACTTTAAAGTGAAGGATGAATTCCTAAGCTTGACATCCAAGCCAACAGGATATTGAGTAATTATGAAAGTGAAGATTTTATTGAAAGTATAAAGTGAAGAAATAATTAACAATTCAGGATAATATCAAAATCTTTTTGTTATCAAATACATCAAGAGAATTTGGTGAACTCAAATTCAAAGTTATTTTGTACCTTCTCCTTTAAAGAAATCCTAAGAACTTGCTCTGGTAATAAATTAATTATAGAAGCATTTCCAATGTAAAGTTCTGTTCTAGCAAGGAACTAGCATTATAATCTTTCTTTAAAATTTCTATACACCAACATGTAAACCTATGAGTGTATGTAGATGGGAAGTGAGGGGAAGAAGTCAGTGTTTTTTTTTAATTAGAAGCAAAAAAAAATACTAGTAACATGAATTGTGATTATATTAATTTATTACAGTGCTTATTTCATTTGTAAAATATATTAAATAACATTTTTGTTCTCCAAAGAAAGACTAGGAGTAAATTTTATAGCTAAAAGCCTTGACTTTTTTTCGGGATTTCTTTCTAGGCTCTCTCCATGAAGGACCAAAAGGGTTGTAGAAATTTTGGTCAAATTCTCAGGATTACTCAGAAAATGATATATATTAAAAGCATCAATGCCCAGCTGGCATGGCCCAGTGGTTGAGTATCAACCTATGAACCAGGAGGTCAGGGTTTGATTCCTAACCAAGGCACATGCTGGGGTTGTGGGCTTGATCCCCAGTAGAGGGCATGCAGGAGGCAGCCAATAAATCCATGATTATCTTTCATCAATGATGTTTCTCTCTCTCTCTCTCTCTCTCTCTCTCTCTCTCTCTCTCTCTCTCTCTTCCTCTCTGAAATCAATAAATATATATATACATATATATATGTATATATATATATATATACATATATATATGTATTTTAAATATATTTTATTGATTTTTACAGAGAGGAAGGGAAAGGGATAGATAGTTAGAAACCTCGAGGAGAGAGAAACATCAATCAGCTGTCTCCTGCACACTCCCTAATGGGGATATGCCTAAAACCAAGGTATATACCCTTGACTGGAATCGAATCTGGGACCTTTCGGACTGCAGGCTGATGCTCCATCGAGTTAAGGCAATAAAAACATATTTAAAAAACAGTATCAACAATCATTTTGGTAAGGAAAGTATAACACGAGATCAACATACACACAAAATAAACTTTTAAAGATTTTAAAGGCAGTGAAAATACTCAGCATGAGACTTTAATGATAGATATTTGTCATTATACATTTGTCCAAACCAATAAAATATACATCAAGAGTAAACCCTAATGAAAAGTATGGACTTTGGGTGATTATAACATGTTAATGTAGGTTCATCAATTCTAATAAATGTATCACTCTGGTAGAAGATGTTGATAATAGAGGAGACTATGCATGTATGGCAGAAGAAAGTATATGGCAACTATATCATATTTTCAATTTTGCTCTGAGCCTAAAAACACCTCGCTGCTAAATTTATCAACATTTATTCAATTATAATCATTAAAACTGTACTTGAAACTAAGCCGGTTTAGAATTAACATGAAAAGCACATGAAGAAATACTTTCAAAACCCAGTAATTCAGACAACATTTCAAGTAGAATTCTCTTTTAGATTTAGGTTGCCACCCATTTCTTTATTTTTCTCTGATCTAAAGTAATCGAATCTGAAGTAATTGATCCTGCTTTATGCCTCCTTATTTAGCAAACATCTATTGAGTGCTTCTTAGGTTTCAGGTGCTGTATTACATGTCTTAAGCTTGTTATTTAAAGTAAATACTGACAAAGTCTATATAATGCTGTGTTCTAATCCTAGAATTCCAAATAATCAAATTGTCCAAGCAACTTATTGAAAACTGAAATGTACACATTCTGGGAATTAAACTTATTTTTGCCCTTCCTGAGAACCAGTAATAAATGCAATGTCTAAAGTTGCTCTCATTGGAAATAAATATTCACATTGTACACACAAAACAGTAAAGAGCACACACAAAATAAATACATTTAACATTTTTCTTATTTTGAATTCATTCCCAGTGTGAAGGGATCGTGACATTATCAGGGAGATGGCCTTAGGACCATAATCCTATTGATCACATTTGAGTGTCTTGAGAATTTATCAATATGAACTGTATGCACTGAGCACTTGTCCATCACAAACACATAAAACAATTGTAAATGTAACCCAAGTTTGAGGTATTGAGGAAAAGAATAAGTATCTCCTTGAAAACTTTCAATTTCCTCTGTCTGTAAACAAATAAAAGCTCTTCTCTACCTTAGGGCATTCATTATGTTTCATATATTAGTTATTGTTAAATACTTTAATAAGGCATTTTAAAATTATTTTTTGAAAATAAAATATTTTGAGATGGACTTGAGGTTCCAGAGCCTTTATCCTCTTCTTTTCTGTTCCCCTGCTATAAAAGAGTATTATATTTTGGAGAAGGAATTCAGCCTCAATTGACAGTGAACCAAATATTAGAATCTCCTTTCCTATCAATATGTCTATTAGGTCTTAAAAGAAAACTAAAGGGTTGATTTTGGTGGAAGAGGAAGTGAAAATATCTCTCTTGAAACTAAGCAAACTGTTCTCTGTTTCATTTGCTTTCCCCCAGAGTTAATGAGGACCAGTCATGTCACCACCCAATATCTTTGAAATTCACCAGCCTGATTTCCTTCATTTTTGGATATTCCTGCCATTCCAAAGACAGTGGCTGGTCCAAAATAAAGGTCACTGACTCTCTTATTACTAAAGTCACTCCAATACTGTTAGACTATCACTCTTCCTTCCCATTAACGAAAATCCCCTCAGGGTATCTAGATTTTCATTCTCTCAAGAAAGAGGAGAAAGTGCAATGCCACTTGGATGAAGACCAACAGTATCCCAGCCCATTCTCTGTTCTTCAGATGACTTTTACCTTGTGGTCATGAAGAGGAAGAAGTAGAAGGCGTCCATGTTATATGTTTCTTCTCTTAGCTCGTTGTCTCTCCTCCATATGGTTCCTGAATCCTATAGTAATACTTGCATTGCTGTTTCTGATTTTCAGGATTTTTAAGAGATGGGTCTTTGGTTACCTGACTCACATTCCTAATGCCTTGACCCTTACTTACTCCCTATGTATGACAGTGAGTACCTGCCTACAAGCTTCAAGTCTATAGAACTTTTGGATGGCACAAGGCAGGTGTCATACCTTAAAACTTCAGATTCTCTCCCTAGCTT
>PVJN01013864.1:0-47915 GCA_004026805.1 Lasiurus borealis | reverse complement strand
TAGCCTTGCTGGATAGATTATTCTTGGTTGTAGGTTCTTGCTATTCATCACGTTGAATATTTCTTGCCACTCCCGTCTGGCCTGCATGGTTTCTGTTGAGAAATCAGCTGACAGTCGTATGGGTGCTCCCTTGTAGGTAATAAACTGTTTTTCTCTTGCTGCTTTTAATATTCTCTCTTTGTCTTTTGCTCTTGGTATTATAATTATGATGTGTCTTGGTGTGTTCCTCTTTGGATTCCTTTTATGTGGGGTTCTGTGTGCTTCCTGGACTTGTAAGCCTATTTCTTTTACCAGATGTGGGAAGTTTTCAGTCATTATTTCTTTAAATAGATTTTCAGTATCTTGCTCTCTCTCTTCCTCTGGCACCCCCACAATTCTGATGTTGGTACGCCTGAAGCTGTCCCAGAGGCTCCTTACATTATATTCACATTTTTGGATTCTTTTCTCTTCTTGCTTTTCCAGTTGAGTGTTTTCTGTTTCTTTGTATTTCACATTTTTGACTTGATTCTTGCCTTTCTCTCGTCTGCTGTTAGGACTCTGTATATTTTTTATTTCAGTTAGTGTCTCTAGTTGGTCCATTTTCATCTCCTCTTGGGACTCGCTAATTTTATGCATCATCTCTAGCATCTCTAGTAGGCTTTCGCTAAATTTATCCGTCTTTTCTAGCATATTCTTGAAAAACCTTATAAGCATGGTTTTGAACTCTATATCCAGTCGTTTTTTCCCCTCCATTTCATTTGTTTTTGATCCCTTCCCTTGTCTTGGCATTTTCACTATGTCGGGGAAACTTTTTTACTTGCAAAACCGCAGAAGCCTCTGTTGAGCTTGGAATGTGTGGAGTCTCAGGGCTTAAGGGACCGCCTTGCTTCCCAGTCGGCCCCGCCCTCCATGGCCCTGGAGTCTCACATGACTGAGTAATGGCTGCAGTGGTCCTTCTGCTCGCGCCCGCAGTGCCGCTAGACCGCTGCCTTTCCAGCTCCCCTGCTCCCTTATGCCCCAGGACCACACGAGTCTAGATCTCCAGGGTTTTGCCCGAAACAGGGGCCCAGTGAACTCAGAAGTGGCACGGTTGGGAGGGTCTGTCTCCCGCCCAGTCGCGAAAGCCAGCGGCACAATCAGCAATCTGTCCTCAGTGCAGCGCCGGCGCCGTGTGTGCACGCTTGCCACCATGACCAGACCCCTATCTTTTGCGACTCCCCTAAATTTCTGTGCACTTCTCCCTTTTCACAGTCCAAACTCCCCCCGTATGAGTTTCAGCTGGATCTGGGGTTTAGTGTCGTAGGATAAGGGGTTCAATGCCGTTGGGGGTCTCCGTTTCCCTCCCGTCAGAGAAAGCCAGCCAGGTACTCGGGTACCTGCTCTCTCAGCGCGCGCGTCTCCATACCTCAGCTTTTTGCAGCTCCTCTGGGTCTCTGTGAGCCCCTCTCTTTCCTTCTAGCTGTAGAAATTCCACTCAGCCAGCTTTCCTGTGGTTCTGGATGATGTCTGTTCTGTCTTTTAGTTGTAGTTTTGAAATTGTTGTGCGAGGCAGCAGTGTAGGTGTTTACCTATGCCGCCATCTTGGCTCCTCTCAACCTTTGGCTTTTTAATTATGATGTATATTGATGCAGGCCCCTTTGGGTTCATCTTGTTGGGATTCTCTGCACTTTCTGGACTTGATTTTCTTCACTAGTTGCAGAAGTTTCCTGTCATTATTTTTTCAATAGGTTTTAAATTTCTTGTTCTTTCTCTTCTACTTTTGGCACCTCTATAATGTGAATGTTGGTACACTTGAAGTTGTCCCAGAGACTGTTTAAACTATCTTCATTTAAAAATATTTTTTCTTTTGATGTTCTTTTTGGGCATTTTCTGCTTTCTTATTTTCCAAATTGCTGATTTGATCTTCTGCTTCATCTACTATTGATTTTCTATAATGTATTCTTCATTTCAGTTATTGTATTCTTAATTTCTGACTGGTTATTTTTAATGTTCTTTTTGTCTCCATATTTAAGTTTCTTATCTCTTTGCTGAAATTCTAAGTCCATCCATTCTTCCCCTAAGTTCATTAATGTATGTTTTGAACTCTGCATCTGGTAGATTGCTTGTCACCATTTGTATAGTTTTGTTTTTTTTTTCCTGGAGTTTTATTCTGTTCTTTCATTTGGGACATATTTCTTTGTCTCCTCATTTTGGCAGCCTCCCTGTGCTTGTTTCCATGTATTAGGTAGAGCTGCTATGTTTTCTGGTCCTGGTAGAGTGGTTTTGTGTAGTAGGTTTTATATAGGACCCAATGGCTCAACATCCCCAGTCACCTAAACTGGGATTTCAGGTGTGACACCAGCGTGGGCTGTGTGACCCCTCCTATTGTAATTGAGCCTTGATTGATGTTGGCATGTCAATGGGAGAGATTTATTCCCAGTATAACCAGCTTTGAGGAATGGCCAAGGCTACCGTGGAGGATCAGCTGTGTGGGGGCTGATCCCACAGAGCAAAAATGGCTTTAGTGGGGCTCTGGTGCCTAATGAGACCACCCCTAAATGAGTAGCTTATGGAGGTGGCTGGGTAGTACTCAGGAGTGGTCTGAAATTGTCCACTATGCATGGTAGTTTTGGGGCCTCCTGTGCCCTCCCCAGACCCACCCCAAAGAGCTACAAAGCAATCTGCAGGTGCTTCTACTTTGCTGAGCTTGGAAGTGCTGAGAAGAGACCAAGTTTCAAACTGAGGCTGTCTGCTGCTACTGGGCCTGGGGCTGCTTAGCAAGAGATACAAGGCATGTTGAGGCCAGATGCTGCTTGTTTGGTGTTCGTGAACCATTGAGAGATTTGTAGGAAGTCCAAAGCATGAGCCAAGACAGGCTGTTTATATAAAAAAGCCACTGGAAATAGCTTGGGTTGGCCTGCAAGTTGGGTGGGGTGGTGTCTCAGAGAACCACCAGTGCTGGGTGAGCAATGTTAGATAGGCTGATGGAGACTCTCATAGGTGCCAGCCAGAACCTAGAGCTTAGAAAAGGAGCACTAGCCTCTGCCAGTACTTCTGTCTGGGAGAAAGCTGCCCCTCTAGCCCTTGCTAGACAATTCAGTTCCTCTCCATATGTTCCTGGCACTGTTTGAACTGCTGTCCCAGCGCTGGAGCTCAGAGAGTGATGTTGAGTAAGTTTATGCATGGGACTTTTTAGAGGCACACCTCTGTCTCAATCTCCACTGGTTCTCACAACCAGGAGTTATGGGAACTTCTCTGCCCAGCACTGGAACCCTGGACTGGGGAGCCTGGTGTGGGGTTGGGCCTCCTCCATCCTTAGGAGACATTTCCACAGCTGAGATATCCCTCCAGATATTTTAACTGCTGCACATAGGTATGGGACCAGATTGTTTGTGTTTCCCCTTCTCCTATCAGTCTCAATGTGGTTTCTTCTTTATATACTTAGTTATAAGACTTCTGTTCAGCAAGACCTTAGGCAGTTCTGCATGATGGTTGTTCTGTACTTCAGTTGTCATTTTGATGTGGTTGTAGGAGGACAGAGTACTGCATTTACCTATGTTTTCATCTTGACTGAATGAGCTGTATACTTTTATTATGAAGGGAACCAAAATTTTGCCACCCTGAAGTTGCTTTTTGGGGATACTGATTTTTAAAAAAATCCTAAACAAAGGACATTTCTTCATTAATATTCAGAGGGAGTGGAAGAAAAGGAGGAGGGAAAGAGGAAGAGAGAGAGAGAGAGAGAGAGAGAGAGAGAGAGAGAGAGAGAGACACTGATGTGAGAGAGACAAATTGATTGGTTGCCTCCCTCACATGCCCGAACGGGAACTGGGGATTGAGCCTACCACTGAGGTATGTGCCTCTGAGCAGCAATTCAACTGGTGAACCTTTGGGCCAACACTCCAACCACCATGCCAAACAAGCCAGGGTGTGGGAATATTCATTTTAAGCTGTTTATTAAGAAACAAGATTCAGAGAAAACTGCTTCTGGAAGTAGAATCTAGGATACTACTTTAGCCTAATTTGAATTAAGTGGTAAATAGTGGGTTTCAGGAAGGTGCCTGAAAGGAAGATATCCCTTGTGTCCTACTGTCTCTGAGTGTCTAGCAAGAATTTCTCTGTCTTTGTGTTCTGCTCTTTCTTGACTACCTGTAAATTGCTCATTCTCACTTCTGAAACCAAATACTGCATCCTCCCCACCTCCCTTCTCCTTTATCCACACTGTCTCATATACAAAATGTTGCCTCATTGTCTTTGGAATTCTCATGCCTATGTGAATTTCCCATGTGCATGTATTAAAACTTGATTTTTTCCTATTAATCTCTGTTAATTATTTTATTTTATTGATTTCAGAGAGGGAGATAGAAACATAATGATGAGAGAGAATCATTGATTGGCTGCCTCCCTCAGGCTCCCAACTGAGGACAAACCTGCAACCGGCATGTACTTTTGGCTGAAATTGAACCCAGGACCCTTCAGTCCCCAGGCCTATATCTATCCATTGAGCCAAATTGGCTAGGGATGTCTCTGTTAATTTGATTATTAGCCCAGCCAGAAGAACTTAGAAGGCAGAAGAAAAATTATTAAGATATATTTTGTAGCCTCCACAATTACTATTTCTATTTTACAGACAAGGAAATAGAACTTGGGGAGTTGAGGCAACTTAGCCAAACACCCCTGGCTCATAAATGGAGTCATGAACAAGAGTTGAACTAGTCATCAGGTTCTAGAACCCACACTCAGCTATTGTGTTTGCCTGGACTACAACCCACCTTTATGTGCACCTGTTCAACTAGTTAGACAAATGGGTTAGCTGGGAATGCATATAGTTGGCCTTTTGCCCACTCTACTGTATTTAAAAATAATATATATTATGAAACATATAAGACATGATTTACCTCTATAACATTATTTATAACAATAACAATGTCCTTCTTTGTACTACCAATTAACCTCCAGTAGTCCCTTCACTGCCTCAGTGAGAAAATCTTGTTCAGGTACCTTGTTGGATGCCTGCTCACATCCTGAAATGGTCCTTGGCCAGAGGGTAGGAGTTCTGCTCCAGCTTCTCCTCTCCTACCTTCCTTCTTCACATCTGACAATTGTCCTTGAGGTAAATATCATCCAAGAAGTAAGCAGGGTCATCTGGAAGAGCCACAGTTTTAAAGTGCATTCTTTTACCTATTAGCTTTGTTTGAAAAAAGTTTTCGGCTAATTCCAGAGCATCTATTGCAAATGTGTTTTAATGGAATGTAGAAAGAAATAGAAAAATTGCCACATACTTACTAAAAATTTCAAATAGTAAAAATCATTTACTTTCCCTCCATTTTTATTGCTTGCTATTTTCTATACATACATGTATATGTGAAGTATGCATACAATTCCATGAAAGAGTGATTGTGCCCAGCCAGCATGGCTTGGTGGTTGAGCATCCACCTATGAACCAGGAAGTCATGGTTCAATTCTTGGTCAGGGCACATGCCTGGATTGTGAGCTTGATCCCCAGTGGGAGGCATGCAGGAAGCAGCCAATTAATGATTCTCTCTCTCTCTCTCTCTCTCTCTCCCTCTCCCTCTCCTCTCTCTCCATTTCCCTTCCTCACTGAAATCAATAAAAAATATATTTTAAAAAGAATGGTTGTTCCCCCAAAGTTGCTTTATTATATATTTAATTTCCACTCAACAAAATATTGTGAACCTCTTTAATAACAACAAAATCACGTTTAATGATTGCCTAGAATTCCATGTTCCCTGGTTTTACTCGACCATCTCCCTGGTGGTGAACTTTTGATGATTTCCAACATTTGAATAGTATAAAAATGTTTGCAGTAGATATGCCTGTACATATATGTTGCATACTTTCCAATTAACTTCTTAGGGTCAGTTCATCAATATGGATGAAAGATGCATATTTACTTGGAGATGCTGATCTGTATAGTGAGTCTTCCCTGTAGAGAGGGCACATTGATTTCCCCCAAGGGTGTATGGGAAAGTGCCAGTTGTCTGGCATCCTTACCAGCACTTGGGTTCACCACTATTTTAACTCTTCAACACTCTGACAAATTAAACATATACATGTTCACTGGTTGTCAGCTTGGTCCACATGGGAAAGGCTGGCTGTAGGGAACTGGCCCTTCCCTGTGAAGATCCCACTCTTTTCTGGGCTTCGTAGTGATCAACTCCCAAGGAACAGACTCTCCCCAACATACAGAAGTTGGAAGCAATACTAAGATGTCCATGGTTAATTTTAGCATTTGTGCTGCCAAAGCAAGCACTGCCCATTATTAATTGACCATGTAAAGGACGTGTACATTTGGTGTTGGGATGCTGGGCATGCACTGAATGTTCTCTGGAAACCTCGCTACTGGTTTTGTGTGAGAAATCACTGTCAAAGGTGAATGGAAAACATAAAATCCACATTGTTAGCATATTCCCTCCATGTAAGCTGACTGCACAGGGATAAAAAAGTTGTTTGATGAACATGGAATCAGAACAACAACAAAGAGAATGTTTAATGGCACCAGGGATGCTAGCAGGCTTGGTTTCAAGAAACAACAGTTGAATTCTGTTAGCATAACCTTTCACCTTCAGCTGCATCTAAAGGGCTGTCCTGCCATGGAGATCGGGAGTATTTGCACTAGTTGGTTTCCTTTGGGCAGTACTTGGATGGTACTGTCAACACTGACTTCTTGTGTTCTTCTATTACTGACAACCCCTTCTAATAAATACACTCTTTTATTTTTTTTTATACTGATCTACTGAGGGGAGTTTTGTAGAATTTTCTTGGCTGTTCCCTTCACATGACTTTACATTGTTATTATCTGACCTATCAAGTGTTTATTTTTATTTATCCTTTTTAAAATGCAGTCAATACAAATAGATGAAGCCAAAACATGTTTATTTGCTATATTAATTAGGACTCTATTTACCAGCAACAGAACTCTAGCTTAACTTAGCTTAGAGAAAATCAGGTACAGTATATTTATTGGCTCAGATATACAGTGTGGTACCTCAAGATACGGGAAATATATAGATTGAACTGGACTTGTGGACAACCTGGAATCGGTAATATGAATGTCATCCATTTTCATCCAACTCTTGGTTTTTCAATGTGCTATGAAACTCTGAAGGCTTCATTCCTTTCCATTGCTGATCTGTCCAAGGTGAGAGGGTGGGAATACATGTGTGCTGGCCGAGAGAGATGTGGCTGACAGAATTTACAGGATCAACACTTTCATGACAGGAATGGAAATCAAAGATCTTCCTTGCAAGTTCTCCTTAATATAAAAACTCTTGAAAAAACTCTGCTTCATTCAGCTTGAATCCTATACTCATCCTGGTACCATGGAAGGTCAGAATGATAGGCCAGAGCAGTACATGGCTGGGTAGAGCATTTTCCAGGAGAATTTAGTCCCTTTCTTGTGCGGGCAAAATGATACATATCCACCATGTGTACCTTTTATTGGTCAGCAGTGGGATGGACCACCTTTTAATGACTTTATTGCCATTTTTAGTTCACCTTTTAGGACTTCTCTATTCAGATATTGTCTTGTCTTTGAAAGTGTATGTTTTTTCATAGCTAGATTTTAAACTGATCATACATTGGCTTCCTCACAGTCTTTTGCCTCATAACTTTGACACAGTGGCCAATTTGTAAACCAATGCAGTTGAACAAGACATCCAGCCGTTTGTCAGTCTCCAGGGAATTCATACCTGACCAACCAGGAGATTATTTTGAAAAGTTTTAAGATACAACAATGGTGAGATCTCATTACCTTCTATATTGATGCTTTTCTCTAGCTAACAGCAAAGAGTAACTCCAATTGTCTAAGGAACAGACTAGAAAGGATACACTAAACTATATGCATGTATGCTCATCAGCAAGAGACCTCTGAGCTTTCTTTTCTTTATTTTTACTTATTTATTTACTTTTTTTAAAAAAATTAAATCTTTATTATTCAGATTATTACATTTGTTTCTCTTTTTTCCCCTCCATAGCTCCCCTCCACCCGGCTCCCAACCCTCCTTCTACCCTTTCCTTCCTCCCGTTGACCTCATCCACAGGTGTATGATTTTTGTCCAGTCTCTCTCTGTACACCCCTCAGCCCTTTCCCCCTGAGAATTATCAGTCCACTCCCTTTCTGTGCTCCTGATTCTATTATATTCACCAGCTTATTCTGTTCAAATTTTTAATTCACTTAATTTTTAGATTAACTTGTTGATAGATATTTATTTGTTGTTCATAATTTTTTTTTCTTTTACCTTTTTCTTCTTCCTCTTCTAAAAGAGTACCTTTCAGCATATAATATGGTTTGGAGTTGATGAACTCCTTTAGCTTTTTCTTATCTGTGAAACTCTTTATCTGAATGATAGCTTTGCTGGATAGAGTATTCTTGGTTGTAGGTTCTTGCTATTCATCATATTGAATATTTCTTGCCACTCCTGTCTGGCCTGCATGGTTTCTGTTGAGAAATCAGCTGACAATCATATGGGTGCTCCCTTGTAGGTAATAAACTGTTTTTCTCTTTCTGCTTTTAATATTATCTCTTTGTCTTTTGCTCTTGGTTTTTTAATTATGATGTGTCTTGGTGTAGTCCTCTTTGGATTTCTTTTATATGGGGTTCTGTGTGCTTCCTGGACTTGTAGGTCTATTTCTTTTACCAGATGTGGGAAGTTTTCAGTCATTATTTCTTTAAGTAGGTTTTCAGTATCTTGCTTTCTCTCTTCTTCTGGCACCCCACAATTCTGATGTTGGTACGCTTGAAACTGTCCCAGAGGCTCCTTACATTATCGTCACATTTTTGGATTTATTTCTTCTTCTTGCTTTTCCAGTTGATTGTTTTCTGATTCTTTATATTTCAAAGTTTTGACTTGATTATTGCCTTCCTCTAGCCTGCTGTTAGGTCTCTATATAATATTTTTTATTTCAGTCAGTGTATGTTTAATTTCTAGTTGGTTCTTTTTCATCTCCTCTTGGGTCTCACTAACTTTATCCAACTTTTCTAGGATATTCTTGAAAAACCTTGTAAGCATGGTTTTGAACTCTATATCCAGTCGTTTGTTTTCCTCCATTTCTTTTATTTGTGATCTCTTCCTTTGTCTCAGCATTTTCACTATGCCAGGAGAGCTTCTGTGTTGGATTCAGTCATATGATACCAGACTTGTAAAACTGCAAAAGCCTCTCTGTTGAGCTTGGGATGGGCGGAGTCTCAGGGCTTAACGGACCATCTTGCCTTCCAGTCGGCCCCGCCCTCCACGACCCCTGAGTCTCACGTGACTGGGTAATCAGTGGAGTGGTCCCTGTCTGCGTCCATGTGTGCTCTCTCGCAGTGCCTCTAGACTGCTGCTCCTCCTGCTCCCTTGTGCTCCAGGACCATATGAATCTGGGTCCCCAGGGTTTCGCCTGAATCTGGGGTTTAGTAGAGTTAAAAGTGGCACAGTTGGGATGCTTTGTGTCTCGTCCTCTTGTGAAAGCCAGTGGCACAATTAGCAGTCGGTCTTCTGTGCACAGTGCTGTGCATGCCACCCGACTTACTTCTGCCCTTTTGTGACTCCCCTAAAGTTCCGTGCACTTCTCCCTTTTCACAGTCCAAACTCCCCCCATATGAGTTTTGGCTGGACCTGGGGTTTAGTGTTGTAGGATAAGGGGTTCAATGCTGTTGGGAGTCTCTGTTTCCCTCCCGTCAGAGAAAGCCAGCCAGGGACTCCGGTACCTGCTCTCTCCACACGCGTGTCTCTGTACCTCAGCTTTTTGCAGCTCCTCTGGGTCTCTGTGAGCCCCTCTCTTTCCTTCTAATTGTAGAATTTCCACTCAGCCAGCTTTCCTGTGGTTCTGGATGATGTCCATTCTGTCTTTTAGTTGTAGTTTTGAAATTGTTGTGCTAGGCAGCAATGTAGGTGTTTACCTATGCCACCTTCTTGGTTCTCCTGAGCTTTCTTAGAGAAAAAAATTCAGACACTGTGGTAGGAGGAGATAATTATTCTTTATAAATCCTATATAATAATAGGCTAATATGTAAATAGACCGAATGGTGGAACAACTGAACAACCGAACAACCTGTCATTATGCTGTATGCTGACCACCAGGGGGCGTGCGAAAAACATGATAGGCATTGGCCAGAATGGGATGGTGGAGCAGATGAGTGGGGTTGCCAGATCAAAGTGGGGCACCAGTCACTGTCATCAGGGGGAGCCTCTGGTGGTTATTGAAAATTCTTTGCTCCCTTGCACCAGGGTCTCACCTTGCACTTGCACCTGCTGCCACTTGAACCCACTGCTGGCAACTGATGTAGGCCCAGTCACTTGGTGCTGTCAGTGGGTGTGAGCTGTGGCCCGTGTCAATTGCCCCTCAGGACTTCTCCACCTCCCCCTGCTCCTGAAGGTTAATCAAGGCTGGCAACTGCCTCTTGCATCTGCTGCCAGCAATGGCCCTGATTGCACCCCTTGCTAGTGCTGGAGCCACCGCTCGAACCTGCTGTTGGTGCCCAGTGCTGGTCCTAATTGCTTGGCACCATCAGTGGTGTGAGCAGCAGCTGCCAGCCCCAATGACCCCTGAAGACTTCTCCACCTCCCCCACTGCTCCCAAGGGTGATTGGGGCAGCAGCTGCCACTTGTATCTGCTCTTGGTGCCAGCCCCAATCATTCTGTGCTTTCAGCAGGTGCGAGCAGGGCCAGTGCCATCAGCACCTTGGAATGATGGCGGTAAGAGTAAGGCTTCCTGCAGACAGGGGCCGGGTTTGGGGAGCAGAGGATGGGCCAAGACCTACCTCTGTGCCCACAGTTCCTTTCAAGGTGCACAAATTCAGGCACTGGGCCCCTAGTCTTAAAAAGAAACAGTAGAGTGAGGTGGCTTTTGAGATGGCTTGATGTAATGGTCAGAGATATATTTATGATCTGATGCCACCAGTTACTAGTAACATAATTCTTAAAAAATGACTTTTTAGAGCCTCAGTCTCCTCATCTGAAAAATGATAACAAACATAAGCTTAGCAGATGTATATTCATTAAGTATTAGGTAATCTTTTTTTTTCCTTGTTGTTAATTATTATCATTTAAAGAGGGGTTGAGATTTCTATATGAATGCTCAAAACATTTACAGCAACAAAAATTTCTTTTGGACATGATCTGCCCTCTATCATGCTGTCACTCATTGGAATGGAATCATAGAACTTCAAAATGCTCAGTGGGGAGACAGAGTCTTCTGTGATAACACCAGTTTGGAAAATAGTTAACTTGGAGTTAAACAGGCTTTCAAAGCTTCTATCCAGCTAATTTGTGTATAATTGCCAAAACTTAGCCACAATGACAGTTTTGAAACAGAAGTTGGATCATGCTTTCTTTTGACTTAAAACTTTGCAATGCTTCCATTGTACTTAGCATTAAATCTGAACTTTCACTTTCACCCATACTGTCCTATGTAATAGGTCTCTCAAACTCTCCATCTTTGTACTTTTTTCCACCTTGCTCACTGACCTCTTGCCACACACATTTTGATCCATGAACAGGTCAAATCCTTTTCTGCCTCTAGGATTTGCACTTCCTCTGTATTCTCTCCAGAGTGGTTCTCTCCATCTCCTCCCATGGCAGACACCTTCTCATTCTTTAGTTCCCAAGAATTCCCTCCCTGACCACCTCATCAGGAGGAGGCCTCTACCCATTTTATTTCTCTCAAGTGAACTCTTGGTTCACATAGTTCAAATGAGGAGTTGTTGAGCACATTGGAAAGGGTAGAAATTTTGGTTTGTTTTCCAGATTTGCCTCAATTCTCTATTGTGAAAGACAATTGATCTTTATTCATCAAACAGATAATCTCATTGTGTTTTCACAATGCATAGAGCATCGATCAATGCATTCTAGAACTAACTGGCATGGGGACCATGCATGATGTCAGTATAAATGTTTATAGCAAACCAACCAGCCACTTGATCTTCATTGCTGCACCAATCCCTCCCCACCTTGACTTTACTATGTGGCACCACAGGGTCCACAGAGGGGATTTGGAATTTAATAAGAACATCTGTTTTTCTCCTGAGCTAAGGAGTTGGAATGGGCCAAGCTGATTTGTTGCTGGCATTGTGCTATTCCTCCTGGAGTGCTGCCCTTTGTCCAAGCTGACTGTAACAATGCCTTCATTTAACAGTCCTCGAAAGTGCTTTCACCAGTTCTGAAAGTAAACGTCAGCACGTGGATCAACAAGTTGGTGCCATGCCTTTGGTCATCCATTCAGGTGTCTATATATTCTTTAGAGGAACAGAAAAGATAAGAGGTTGGAGCTTCAGTTCTCAAAAATCCCAGAGCCCATGCTTGCTTTTGCAGATGGAGGAGCTGAGCACCAGAGATGAACAAGATAGGGAGTGGGGGAATGTGATGTCAGAGCTGTTGCAACCCAGACCTCTTGACTCTTTATTTGAAGAATATCCTACTACAATGAAGAATCACAATAAGAGAAATTACACTCAGTGTTGCGAAAGCCAATGTCACAGGCATACTTGATTGATTGCCAAGCTAGAGGCCCAGAGAATGAGGGCCAGGCAGTTGAAGGGTAGATATGCTCACATAGCTGGGAAGATGGATTAGAAACTGGATCTTGAAGCAGAGCTGTGATAAGAAGCTAGGACAGTACTGGTGGGAGGATCTCAGAATCTTGAAGAATAAGGGAAAAAATGGATGCTTTTCTGATGTTCACTGCTTCCTCTAAGATCTCTACCTGTGCTGTCTTAAGTTCCTCTAATGGCTTCATGATTCTTGTTCAGATCCCTCTGTCTTGGCAATATGGTCTGTGTCTAATGCATCGACAGTCATTGCTGCCTAAGCCCTCAGTTCCCACTCACCAAGCCTCACTCCTCAGTGTGGCTTTGGAAGCTCTTATTGCAGATGATTTCACACTTCCACCTCTCATGTGGAATCCTTCCTCCCTCGCCTCCCCACCCCGTATTCTTGCTACTCCATTTTCAGATTTACCACATGACTTTGGCACTTGCTGCTGTTAACAGATGTTTAAATCCCCAATGGCTAGATGACTCTTTCCTCTAAGTTATCTATGCTTCTTACACTGGCTGTAGGCAGTGACCATCTCTGAAATTCTGGGCTGGCCATCCTGAGCAGGAGCTACTGCCTCCGTGCTCTGTCAAATGATGCATGTCTCCAGCTACTCCCAGGGCTTCTGCTGTGGTCAGAATGACTATGTTCCAGCATTTTGTATGTTGAAATTGTAGTCCCTAGTGTGATGGGATTAGATAGGGTTTTGGGGAGATGGTGCCTTATAAGGAGATTCCACAGAGCTCCTAGTCCCTCTCCCCAGAAGAAGACTCTTTCTGATGATGCTGGCACCTACTATCTGAATTCCACTCCCAGATTTGTAATAAATTTCTATTGTTTATAAGGGATGCAGTCTGTGGGATTTTATTATAGTAGTCTGAGCTGATTAAGACAGTTTCTATCTTGTTTCATCATTATAGACCCCCACCTAGTCCCTGTAGGCACTGAGTTTCTAAGTCTTAATGTGAAGGCATGTACTTAAATGTTATTTTTTATTGAATTGTGGCACATAAAATTGACCATTGTAACCTTTCAGTGGCACTAATACATTCACATTGTTGGTTATCCCTCTTCACCATCCATCTCCAGAACTTTACATATTTCCCAACTGGAATGCTATCCCCATTAAACACTAACTCTCCAGTTCCAGCCCCCAGCCTCTGACAACCACCCTCCTAATTTCTGTCCCTAGGGGTTTGAACACTCTAGTTACTTTATATAAGTGGAATTGTATAGCAGTGAGTAGCTTATTTCACTTACAATAATGTCCTCAAAATTCATCCATGTTGTAGTATATGTCAGAATTTCCTACCTTTTTATGGCAAAATAGTATTCCATGTATGTGTTTACCACATTTTTAATCCATTTATCTATTGATGAACACATGGACTGCTTCCATCTTTTGACTACTGTGAATAATGCTGCTATGAACTTGGGTGCACGAATATATATTTGAGTCCCTGCTTTCAATTCTTCTTAAAATTCTCTTGTGTAGGTTCACAGTGGGAAATTTTCCCCTGAAGGAAAGACTCACAGTCATATTGATCTTTCATTGAAATTCATAAAGTGGAGGTAGAAGGGGCCCCTACTGTGGTGGACAGCTCCCCAGGGATTACATGGATGTTTAGGGTTTATATGAGGGTGTTGTTTCCACCCTCATAGGTACAGGCAGTAGGAGGAGCTTTTCCTTAATGACTCTCAAGGGTGCACATTTTACAATCTACAGGGCGGTAATGGGAGCTCTGGGCTGACTGTTATGTCTGACCTCTGCCACCTCCCCCTTAAATGGTTGTAAAAATGGGGGAGTGTGTGGGTAAGGGCTTACTGTTACCTTAATTATTTTTGAGTCTTGAGAAATTAATCAGTGTCCCAATGATTGTTTACATTAGACCTCACAAAAACCAATCCCAGCACAGCCAACTCGTCCAGCTGTTCACAGATGTTGAAAAGAGCTATCATGAGAATCGAGGAGGCTTGTGAAGAGCAGAGCTGAGGATATTTTCTTGGTGCAATTGGTAAAAAATGAACTATTTGCTTTCTACCCCAGATTTAGTTTAATTCATGACCTTTACTTGCTCAGAAAGGAGGGAGTTAGAAAATATACTGTGGCTACTGAATCCTTTGAAAATGGTAGCTTTCTCCCTGGATAAAATGATATTTAAATTACCTGAAAAATACCACCACAATACAAAGACCTGGGTTTGGAGACCTGTTTTAATTAGTAATGTGAATAGGATTAAATTGTTTTAAAAAATCAGGAGATGCAAGTTTGTCCTCAAACTTATTTTTATTGATTCCTTTCACAGGCTTGTGCATACCAACAATTTTACACTATGTAGAAGAGGTTTGGCTACAGTGTTTACCCAGACTAACCACAGTGAGATTTCATTCACTCATTTAGCCATTCAAACGTATTTCTTGAAAACCTACTCTGAGCCACTATCTCCTTTGGGCTCACTCCAAAGCAGGCAGTGAGGTAAGGATGTGGCTGCAATAGTTTATCTTGCCTAGGGCAGTGGTCGGCAAACTCTTTAGTCAACAGAGCCAAATATCAACAGTACAATGATTGAAATTTCTTTTGAGAGCCAAATTTTTAAAATTTAAACTTCTAACAACACTTCTTCAAAATAGACTCACCCAGGCCGTGGTATTTTGTGGAAGAGCCACACTCAAGGGGCCAAAGAGCCGCATTTGGCTCACAAACATTGGTTTGCCCACTAGGCCTAGGATATTGGGGGGAGGGAGCAGGCAGTGGGGCAGGGAATAAAGGAGACTCAAGGAAGAGCCTGTGTGTGACTCAGTCCTGCTGTGGACACCTGAGGAATCAGGTAAACAGCTCAGAATTGTCCATACCCAGGGCTGGGTGCTTTTTCTTGTCCCTCACTCTCAGGGGTTGAGAGTTACTCTTGCAGACATTCATTTGTCTGCATGACCCTAGCAAAATGCTGAATAGAAGGAAATCAGTCTTTGAGGTAGGGGAACTGTCAGCTTGCAGGATCTGTGTTCTCCAACAGGATTCAAGTGGCACGGGGTTTGGCCTGGCCACTGACCTTGGCTGCTCTCCTACCCTGGGCAGTGCTGGGGCAGTGATGCTCTGACAGATACCTCTATGCTCTCACTTATGAGGGAGGAGAGATTTCACAGGATTGACTATAATTGTGATAGATATCATGTAGGAGAAAACCAAGGTAAATGCATAATGGGGAGCCTGATGTTAAGTAAGTTTATTTTAAATTCCAAATAAATAGAGTCTTGGTATGAGGGGAACATTTTGCATATTAGCCTTTTATATATATAGATTATAAATAATAAATATTATAAAAATAATATACACTGAGTAGCCAGATTATTATGATCTCTGAAAGCATAATAATCTGGCCATTCAATGTATATTCTATATAATAAAAGGCTAATATGCAAATTGTCTCCTTGACCAGGAGTTTAACCAACTGCCTATATCCCATCTCTTTGGCCAGGCTGGCCAGACCCCACCCATGCACAAATTCATGCCCCAGGCCTCTAATATATATATACACTTTATATATATATATATATATATATATATATATATATATATATATATATATATATATATATATAAAGTGTTTAGAGATCATAATAATCTGGCCACTCATTGTATATAATCACTGTAGAGACAAAATGCATTGTGTAAGGATAGTTCTCTTCCCATTTGCTTCATTCACAGTATTTGGTAAGTCTTTGCTGGTCATGAATTTAATAATCAATCTCCCTTAACCTTGGATAATCCTGAAAATTCATGTAGTGAGTTGTAAAACTGCAGATGTATGGATTTGAATCATACTAAATGAGTGAATGAGTCCAGCCAGCCAATTAGGAGCAGGCTCATTTGGTAAGAAGAATTCTGTTCTTTGGTGGCAGTTGTAAATTTGGAGATATACAAACTTTCCAGGCCTCTTGTCCTTTGTGAATATCATAAATATACTAGAGGCCTGGTGCATGATGGGGGTGTATGTCCCTCAGCCCATCCTGTACCCATCGAGGGATGTCTGACTGTCCATTTAGGCCCTATCCCACCTAAAAAGGCAGTTGGACATCCCTCTCACAATTCAGGATTGCCTGCCTTCCTGATTGCCCCTAACCAATTCTGCCTGCCAGCCTGATCACCCTCTAACCACTCTTTTGCCAGCCTGATTGATGCCTAACTGCTCCCCTGCCAGCCTGTTTGCCCCTAAATACCCTCCCCTGCAGGCCTGATCACCCCTAACTGCCCTCCCCTGCAGGCCTGGTCCCTTCTAACTGCCCTCCCATGCAGGCCTGGATGCCCCACAACTACCCTGCAGACTTGGTTGCCCCAACTTCCCTCCTCTGCTGGCCTGGTCACCCCTAACTGCCTTCTCCTGCAGGCTTAATTGCCCCCAACAGTCCTCCCTTGCAGGCCTGGTCCCTCCCAACTCCCCTCCCCTGCTGGCCATCTTGTGGTGGCCATCTTGTGTCCATATGGGGTCAGTCGTTTTTGACCACATGGGGCAGCCATCTTGTGTTTTGGAGTGATGGTTAATTTGCCTATTATTCTTTTATTAGGTAGGATTAGATAGAATAGAGGTCTGGTTCATGGGTGGAGGCTGGCTGGTTTGCCCTAAAGGGTGTCCCGGATCAGGGTAAGGGTTCCCTTGAGGAGTGGGTTGGCCTGGGCAAGGGGCCTGTGGTGGTTTGCAGGCTGGACACACCCCCCGGCAACCCAAGCAGATGCCTTGGTATTCAGGTCTTATTTATCTTCTATAATTGAAACTTTGTTGCCTTGAGCAGAGCCAAGCCTCCTGCTAGCTCCCTGGCTGCAGCCATTTTTGTTGGGATTTATTTATCTTCTATAATTGAAACTTTGTAGCCTTAAGCGGAGGCCAAGGCAGGCCAGGGCAGGTGGAAAACTTGGCTCCCTCCATTGCCAGGGAAATCCAAGCCTTCTGCTCTCTCCCTGGCCTCAGCCATCTTGGTTAGGTTAATTTGCATACTTGCTCCTGATTGACTGGTGGATGTGGCTTGTGGGTGTATCAGAGGTAGAGTCAATTTGCATATTACTCTTCTATTAGATAGGATTGCCCATGAATGTCAAGCTCACATATATGTGGTATGCATACGGCTGTGTGCATATACATATTGCTCATATTTTTGATAGAAATTACACCAGATATGCACCACAATTTTTCATCATGATAACTTTAATAGCAGAATCATATTCTATAGCATGAATATATTTTAATTTGCTTTTATGTCTAATTCTATTATTGGAATGTCAGTAGCTTCCAGGTTTGTGTTTGTTTAATCAATATTGCAGTGGATACCTTCAGCATCCACCTGTTTCTGAATTTTTGAAAATATCATGGTATAGATTTCTAAAATTGAAATTTCTGGGTCAAACAGAACAGATGTTTTTAAGGCTTTTCATAAATGTCAAATTACCTTTCAGAAAAATTGAGGTATGCATATATATTTTTAGATAATTATTTAAACTCTTATATTATCAATCTGCTTTGTCAAAATAATCAGTATGGTTATCTGTTCAGAGCTTACATATGCTTTATTTGAAAAACTCACCAAGGTGTTTTTTTTTAAAATATGGATTTTAAAATAATTTTAAAGTTTCTCCTGTTTCTCATTTATTTTTCTGGTAAGTCTCAATTTTTTTAGTTCACCAACACATAAGACATTTTGGTGAGTCTATATGGTAAAGTGAGTGTATATGTGTATGTGTATGTCCAATGTAATGTTGTACATTTCTTCCATTTTTTTGTCTTCCATCCTTGCTATATTTTTCTTTGAATCTTTTTAAAACCTCACTGAAATAACTTTGAAGATCTAATATACAACAAAAGTAGGGATGTCATATGGATAAATTTGGCTTTGTTTTCTAAAAGAGGTTTTCAGGCTGTTTTTAAGACTCCAAAGCAGGTGATTTTGGCATGAGAAATTGCATTTCCTCAAAAGACTATCTTCTTTTATGAAATAAAGCCTGTCTATTGACACACCAGCTTGGAAGTTTGGTCTCTTTGGTAGCAATTCTCTTACTCTCAGATCAGAAGTAGGGAGGTGGAGGCCTTGAACTGTCCATGCTTTCTTCTTTGTTTACTCAATTCTATCAGGCTGACCATTGGAACCAATGGGTCGATTAGGTCAAGTGGTTGACCAATGCAAGTTACACAAGTTACTTGCTTAAAAAAATAAAAGTAACCTTTTTGCTTTTTAACCTTAACTCAATTGACTAAATGAAATTCTCTTTTCCTCTCACGCTGTTTGTGAGTTGTCCATAGCCATTTGAGGCGGCTTCAACAGAATGATGACTATGACAAAAGAGTAGATAACACTTGAGGTTTGGGCCAGCACAGGGTTCAGAGGCCATAAAAGCAAATGGAGATCAAGGGACTCAGATAACTGGGGCAAAGCACATGCCAATACGGGGTCGGGGGAGAGTGGCAGGGTGAAGGGCAGCGTAGGCAGCCTGAGTCCAGGTCATCCTGCTGGAAGGAAGGCTGGGTGGAGGCAGCTGTTGGCTGACCCAGCTGCACTTTCTCGCCTTTCAGCCTGTGAGAACCAGCCCTTCTAGAATTCTTCCCAGAGACCTGTTGGTGCTGAAAACTGAAGGCAGCTGGCAGGTGGAAGTGGTAGGGAGTGCAGTCCTCCAGCAAAGGCAGGACCCGGGCTACTTCAGGAGAAAATGAACTTTATTGTTTCTTGTCCAGGCCACACTAGGAAGGTTTTAAAAACATTATATAGGTTTCAGATGTACAACATTATAATTCAACATCTATGCAACCTAGAAAATGATCACCCAAAAGTCTACTTACTATCCATCATCTTACAATTGGCCCTCTTCACCTCTTTTCATCACCCCCAACCTCTCAGGCAACCACCAATTGTTCTCTGAATCTGTGGATTTGTTCTTCTTTTTAGATTCCACATGAACGAAACCACATAATATTTGTCTACTTCCTTCAGATTTATTTCACTTAGCATGATACATTCAAGGTCAATCCATGTTGTTGCAAATGGCAAGATTTCATTCTTTTTATGGCTGATGAATATTCCATTGTGTGTGTGTGTGTATAGTGTGGGCACTTAGGCTGTTTCCATACCATGGCTATTGCAAGTGATGCTGTAATAAACATAGGAATGTACATATCTTTTAGAATTAGAGTGTTTTTTTTTAAATTCTTCAAATAAATCCCCAGAAGTGGAAGAATTAGATCATATGGTAATCTCATAGTTCTATTTTTTAACTTTTGGAAACCTTCATATTGTTTTCCATAGTGGCTGTACCATTATAATCCCTACCATCAGTGTATGAATGTTCTCTTTTCTCTACATCCTTATCAACACTTATTATTCCTAGTCTTTATTGTTTTTTTATAATAGCCATTCTAACAGGTGTGACGTAAGCTCTCATTGTGCTTTTATTTGCATTTGCCTAATAATTAGTGATATTGATATGCTCTGTTGGCCATCTGGGTATCTTTATTGGATATTCTGGCTATTTTTTAATTGGTTGCTTGTTTTGTTGTTGAATTGTATAGTTCTTTACATATTTTGAATATTAAATCCTTGTTGGATGTATTGTTTGCAAATTTCTTCTCCTTTCAGTAGAGTGCCTTTTCATTTTGATGAGGACATGCTGTATCTTAGGAACACTTGGATTTCTCCTACGAAAAGTTGCAGGGTGCTGGGAGCTAAGGTCTTTGCTTGTGAGAAGCTGCTCATCCTTTACATCTTGGAGAAAAGGAATCAGCAAAAGAAAAAATAAGTTAATTGAAGACTAACTTTTAATGCATGCTTCTTTAAATCAAGTCCTAGCTTGGGTCTCCCAGAGGCAGTCCTCCAGAAAAAGTCTTTGTGCAAGTAGGTTATTTGAGAGGTGATCTTAGGAATCACAGAAGGAAAGTGAAAAATTGTGATGTCTAAGGGAAGCAATAAAGTCCTTATTATTGAGCAGATTACCATGATTGGCAACCCAGAGAGAGCAAATCCCAGAGTCATTCCACCAGGAGAGAGATGAGCTATTCATCTGTCAAATCTTGCCAGTCATTGTTTGTGTCCCTGGCTAAGTGGGCTCCCAGTATCCAGACAGAGGCCAAAGGCAAGGATATAGGTGCAAGCAGTAGAAGCCATCTCACCAGCTCGCAGCAATGGTGCGTGCCCAGGAACAGGGCAGTGCTCCAAAGGTGTATGAAAGAGAGTGTAGGAAGGTTGCTCAGTCATAGGGAAAATCAGCAATCCACTCAGAGAGGTCAGGTAGTCTTCCAGGGAAGTCCTTATTGCTTACTGCCCAAGCCCCAGTGACCATGCTATCAATTTCATTTATCAAAAGAGGCAGGATGCTTGGCCTCATCAGCCAGGCCTCAGCCCTTCCATCTGCTTTGGTGGCTTTTATTGTAAACCTCAGGAATGTGTCTCAGGTAATGAGGTTTTTTCCATTAATCATTCTTTTGTACAAATCCAGGATTATAATGCAATGCAGGATGAATTGCACCAACTTCAAAGGCAGTAAGAATCTGAGTAAAGCCATCAAGGAGAGCCAGCTACGGAGCCACATATATCTGTTTGCCAAGTTTTTAATGTAAGAGATAACAGCTTTCTGGCAATTTTGATTTATGTTCCACATAATCATCTATTATCTTAATTTGTAACTTAAAAAACTCACCCTCGGGCATGTTCGTTCAGAAGCTCAATTATGTGCAATTGGTTGTCTGACAATATTTCTAGCAAATAATTGTTATGACAGTCAGATCTGAAAGTTTGACAGGCCCAGGACTTAGCAGGCTTCTTAACAGGTGCCTCAGGGAGGGGACCAGGATGGGAGAGTATCCTCCCTCCTGCAGGTTTCTTTTAGATTGAATGTAGTTATTAGCATGGAGACTGAGAGTTCTGACCTCTCACACAATAAGGTACAATCTCACCAAGGAGTGGGGGAGGGAGTACCAGTCAACAAATGTTTATTGAGCATTTACTGTGTGCTAAGCCAGTGATTCTTTTGGTCTCAAAACCCTTTATACTCTTGAAAATTATTGAAAACCCAAAGTGCTTTTATTTACGTTGGTTATCTATGAAGGTTTATCATATTAGAAATGGAAACAAAAAGATTAAATATTTATTAATTCATTCAAAAATAGTAATAATAAAGTCACTGCATGTCAACATAAATAACATATTTTATGGAACATAATTATATTTTCCAACACAAATATATATAGCAGGAAGTATGGCATTACTTTCCATTTTTGCAAATTTCTTATGCCTGGCTTTATAGAAGACAGCTGGATTTTCATATCTGTTCTATGTTTAGTTTGTTGTAATATGCTGTCTTGGTTGAAGAAAATCTAGCCTCACACGGATATACAGTTGGAACATGGAACATTTTAATAGCTTTTCAGGTAATTGTGGACATTTTTCTTTGAAGCAATACTCAAACTTTACAAGTAGTAGTTTCCCCTCCTCTTCTCCTCTTCTCTTCCTCTTCCCTGCTGTTTCAATACCTTCCCTTCTCCTTTCTTCTTCTCTTCCTTTCTCTTTTTTTATACCTTACCATTTTTAAAAAAATCCTCATCCAAGGATATGTGTTTTAAAAAAAATTGATTTAAGAGAGAGAGATACACACACACACACACACACACACACACACAGAAGGAGAGAGAGAGAGAGAGAGAGAGAGAGAGAGAGAGAGAATCTATCACTTGCCTTCTGCATGTGTTCCTACCAGGGAGAGAACCCACAACCTAATATATGTCCTGACTGGGACTTGAATCCACAACCTTTTGGTGTACAGGACAATGCTCCAACCAACTGAGCCACGTGGCCAGGGCTGTTTTGTACCCCTTTAACCATTTTTAAGCATACAGGTTAGTGGCATTAAAAACACTTACATTGGGCAAGCATCACCATCCATTCATAGAACACTTTTCATCTTACAAAATGGAAGTTTGCACCCATTAAACACATTCTCCAGGGCAACCACCATTCTACTTTCTATTCTATTGGTGTGACTACTTGAGATTCTTTATATAAGTGGGCTCATACAGCATTTGTCCTTTTGTGTCTGGCTTATTTTACTCAGTATGATGTCCTCCACATTCATCCACATGTAGCATATGCCAGAATTTCTTCTCTTTTCAAGGCTTAGTGATAGTCCATCACATGCCACATTTAGTTATCCATTCAACCATGGATGGACATTTGGGTGGCTTCCCCCTTTTGGCTATTGTGAACAATGCTGCTATGAGCTTAGATGTATAAATATCCATGTAAGTCCCTGCTTTTGACTCTTTTGGATATATACCCAGGAATAGAATTGTTGCATTGGATAGTAATTCTGCTTGCAATATTTTGAGGAACTGCCATACTGTTCAGTGTTAGTTTCTTAGCAGTTAGTTACTGTTGTAGAATCTGAAAGAACTATCATTGACATTTTTGTGTTCTGTTACATTAAGATTGATTAGTCTGGACTTGTGGCTAGTGTGGCTCAGTTGGTTGACCATTGTATCATTTACTGAAGGATTGCTGGTTTGATTCCTGGTTAGGGCACATACCCAGGTGGCAGGTTTGATTCCTGTCATGGTCCATATTGGAGGCAACCCATCAATATTTCTCTCACATCAATGTTGATCTCTCTCTTCCTCTCCCTTCCCCTCTCTGTAAAATCAATTAAAAAAAGATTTGTTAGTCTGTATTGAACTTTGAATGGCTCTTTAACCCATGCATGATTCTTAATGTAGTATGCATGAGTCATTTTAAAAATATTGGTTCAGAGAGTTTGAAGATCTTCCATAAAATGATTTATTTTTAATATAACATAAAATAATCACATTCATTAATATCACTGCTATGTCATCAGAAAAGTCTTTAAAGTATTTCCAAGCTGTCAAGTTAATAGTAACAGATAGAAGTTCTCTAAAATTGCAATTTTCACTTGAAAGCTTTGTGTTTTATCATCAGCAACCAATACTGTTGATTGTGTTCCTGAAAGTGACAGGCTCACTTTATTCATTTTCAAGATCAAGTTTGTCAAATATCCAAATCTGAATCACTATAGCTTGTCGTTTTTCTAGTAATAGTGACATTCAATGGGGAGGAATTTCAATTCAAGCAATTCGAGCAGCTGCCCAAGTGCTTTTCTCAAGACCACATCATCCTTGGAATGCAGCAGACGTGTCTGATGTATATGTTCCATTCATCACACAGAATATTGAAAACACAGGTATCCAAGTGTCAGCCTGGCTTTTACGAAATTAATTGTTATTGCTATTTCCTTAAGGACATTCCTCAGTGATACTTACTGTTTTTCTGCCCATGAGTTGGCAGCTTCTTAGTTGTGCTAAGGCCACAGCAGGTCTACCCCCTGTTGCGTTTGTATCCATCAGTGCAAATATCACCTCAGTGGAAAATGCAAAGAACTGCCTTGTATTTTTACATTATTATTTATTTTAGATAGAGACAGGGAAAGGGAGAGAGTAAGGAGATGGAGAGAAACATCAATGTGAGAAAAGCATCAATGGGTTGTCTCCTGTACACACTCTGACCAGGGACTGAACCTGCAATCTGTGCCTATGTCCTGACCAGAAATTGAACTGGTGACCTTTTGGGATGATATTCAACCAACTGAGCCACAAAGGCTAGGGTAGTCTAGTGTTTTCTGAGAATAGCTTGGATTTCACAGACTTCCTGGAAGATGTTCCTGGGATACTCTGGCTCAGTGGGCTTCATTTGAGAACCATTGTGTTAAATATGATACTGCTTGGCTGAAAATAAAATTACATGCTAAACATGTAGGTGTAGTGTGTACCTTCTTTATTTGTTTAAAAAATCGTTTTTGGCTGAAACCGGTTTGGCTCAGTGGATAGAGCATCGGCCTGCGGACTGAAAGGTCCCAAGTTCGATTCCGGTCAAGGGCATGTACCTTGGTGGCGAGCACATCTCCAGTGTGGGGCATGCAGGAGGGGGCTGATCAATGTCTCCCTCTTGTCGATGTTTCTAGCTCTCTGTCCCTCTCCTTTCCTCTCTGTAAAAAATAAAAATATATTAAGAAAAAATCGTTTTTGCTCTTCAAAAATATAGAGCTCTAATGTAAATTAACTAAAGCAAATATATAATTAAAATCACCAGTAACCTCATTATCTATAAAACAACTCTTATTAATAATTTGCTATCTATACTTTCTAATAAGTGTGTACATATATATCTATCCTATCTAATAAAAGAGTAATATACAAATTAACCATCACTCCAACATACAAGATGGCTGTCCCCATGTGTTCAAAAATGGCTGCTCCCATGTGGATACAAGATAGCCACAACAAGATGGCCAGCAGGGGAGGGCAGTTGGGAGGAACCAGGCCTGCAAGGGATGGCAGTTGGGGGTGACCAGGCCAACAGAGGAGGGAAGTTGGGGGCAACTGGTCCTGCAGGGAAGTGCAGTTGGGGCGGGGGAGGACCCAGGCCTGCAGGGAAGGGTAGTTAAGGATGACCAGGGCTATAGGGGAGGGCAGTTAGAGCAATCAGGCTGGCAGGGGAGCAGTTAGGCATCAATCAGGCTGACAGGGGAGTGGTTAAGGGGTGATCAGGCTGGCAGACAGAAGCAGTTAGGGGCAATCCGGAAGGCAGGCAGGTGAGCAGTTGGGAGCCAGCAGTCCAGGTAGGATCGGACCTAAACAGGAAGTTGGACATCCCTCAAGGGGTCTCAGATTGGAGAGGGTACAGGCTGGGCTGAGGGATACACACTCCCATGCATGAATTTTGTGCATTGGGCCTCTAGTCTAATATATATAACTTTTAAAATAAAATCATATTAAACAAAATTATGAAATCTGCTTTGCTTATATAACAATGATATAAATATTTTTCATGCCATCAAACATTCTCACAAAAATATATATACAAAACACAAATACAAAACAGATATAAAACAAATGATTGTTATCATATCCAATGGCTACATCAAACTTTATTTTAACCAAGTCTAATGGTTGTAGATGTAGCTCATCTCTTCTTGATTTGCTGTTATAAAAATTATTCACCATCATTCTTATGCCTCAAGTGGTAGATATGTATTTGTATTTTCTTTCTTACTATAAAATCATAAAAGTAGAGTTGGTAGATCATGAAATGAAGATTTTAAAATACAGATGGATTTTGTCGAATTGTCCTACAAAAAGTTGTATCAACCTGCTCTCTCACAGAACTGCAGGAAAATGGCTAGTTGTGAACACTTGACGGCAAGTCTACAGTATATTCTCCTCTTTGTGGGGGAGTGCTTACCTCTGCCCATTGGTTACGGAGGGAGACTGTTTGCCCTTGACCCTTTCTCTGTCCAATTGTGTAACACTTACCTATCCTACACACCCCCACACACATATGCTAGTACACACACATCCACACAGTCACACACTCACATACATTCACACACTCTCACACACACTCACACACTCTTACACACTCACACATTTTCACACACTCTCACATTTTCACACTGTCACACACACTCACCCCTCCATACACACACATACACTCATACACTTTAACACATTCACACACACACACAGACTCTCACACACTCATATACACACACACACTCATCCCTCATACATCACACACACATTCTCACACACCCTCACATGCACTCACCCCTATATATACAAACATACACTCACACACTGTCACACACTCACACACTCTCACACACAGACTCTCACACACTCACATACACTCACACACACACACAGACTCACACACTCACACAAACATACACACACACACACTCACACACACCTTAATTTGCAGAGGGGGGCAAACCTTGTGCATGTCCGTAATCTGCAGAGGGGGGGAAACCTTGTGCATGTCGCCAGGTCAGCTTCCCTCTGCTCCTGAGCACTCATTCCATGTTCTTGAAATGTCATCACCTCCTTTCAAGTCTGAGTTTCTGATATTCCAGCCTGTGAAGGACAGAGAGGGCAAATTTCCAGCAGGCACGAGGCAGCAGGCATGGGGCTCCAGATGCTCTTTCATCCTCTGCTCCATGATCACATGCAATCCAGTGCCCACTTCCCAGCGCCCTGTAAGGCGGTGGTTCTGGCTAAGTCATAATGATGCGTAGAATGGAGCTCATTCTACTCGAAGAAAATTAAACCAAACCGACCTCCTTTGCCACTTTCAAGCTTAAACATTTGATTAAATTCCAAATTTTCCGAGTGATGGAGTTCAGTATGGCCCACTGATACTTTAAAGTTACTTTAAATTGCAGTAAAATACACATAACAAAAATTTTACCACTTTAGCCATTTTGAAGTGTATAGTTCAATGGCATTGAGTACATTCACATTGTTATGTCACTGTCACCAGTATCCATCTCTAGAATGTTTCCTCTTTCTCACCTGAAATTGAACCCTTTAAACACTACCTCCCAGCCCCCCCCCCCAGCCCCTGGCAGCCACCATTCCCGTCTCTGTGAGTTTGCCTACTTGAGGGATCCCCTACAAGAGGAATCCTGCAGTGTTTGTCCTTTTGTGACTGGCTTATTTCACTCTGCATAATGGCCTGTTGCTTCCACAGGCTGCTGTATGAGCCCCTAACTGAGCACTAGGATAGGTCAGAGGGAGGATCTGCAAGCCCATAGCCTGGGCTTCCCTGTTCCTGAGCCCATGTGGCCAGGAAGGGGTGTAGAAACAGAGTTCTGGAATGTTTCTTCTTTCAGAAGAAAGGGCCCAGCATCACAATTATGGAGGCTCCCATTGAATGCCTATTGATTTCAACAACAACACTGGGATTTCAGGCTTGCTTTTTTTTTTTTATCAGAGTCTCTGGGACTTCATTGTCTTACCCTCCCCTAGACCAGAAAGACTTCTCCCTCCAGAGGGCTAGGGTCCACCGGTTTTGTTCTGAGGGACATTGCAGAGTTGGGTTTTCCTTTGTCGAAAAGTGGAGGCAGTACAAGCATTTACACTTCAAAGTGCCATGTCTGTGGCATTCAGATTCTTTATTAATGTAAATTTCAGCGCTCAGCAGAGTCTAGAGAAGACTCATACTCACAGGATTGCAGAACCTGCTGTGGGGAGGCTGAACATGAACTGTGTGAAGAGGGCTTGCTCTACAGCAGTGCAGATACCTGACCCTTCCAGACCTTGCTCTGTGCCAGGCATATGATTATTGAATGTATGAGCTCTATTTCCATTCACAAAAATGCTGTGAGGTATTTGCTTTTAGTACTGTTTTTGTGAAGGAGGCAACAGGGCATGTCATAACTTTCTGAAACTGCAATGAGGGGAGCTGGGTGTGGACTCAGGCAGCCTAGTTCTGGGCTGCAGGGGCTTAATAAACCCACCCTAAGTTGCTCACCTCTCAACAGACTGATG
Source organism: Lasiurus borealis (assembly GCA_004026805.1). Lineage (NCBI taxonomy): Eukaryota > Metazoa > Chordata > Mammalia > Chiroptera > Vespertilionidae > Lasiurus > Lasiurus borealis. The sequence goes on along the minus strand of PVJN01013864.1, from coordinate 20,053 downwards.
GACACTAATTATGCTGCTTTGTTGAAGAAGAAACCTTTTAAGAGTGATGTAACTTTTATTTACAAATATTAATTAATATAAAATGCTGAAAGTGATCTTCTTGATGATTATTTAGACACAATAAAATACTTTGAAAAATGTGGTGTTTGAAAAGAATTTGAGGGGCTCTACCTGCAAAAGCACTGGGACACTGGTTTGGTTTACAAGTGTTTTTTGAAGAGAACATGCTAATAATCTAATTTGACTGGAAATAAGAAGTGATAAGTAATTTAAGTTTACTAGATGAAAAAAAATATTTTGACTGTCACTGAATTACTTGGAATACATCAATGCAATTTTAGTCAAAGACAAAATAAAAGACTGTTTTCAATTAGCACATAAAAAATGTTGTTCTTTATAAAAAAAGATTTGGGAAGAACTTTGTTCTGGAAAAGACGTTATTAAGCAAAGCAAGTATAAAAGGTAGGCAAAGTGAACCACACCCCATTAACGCAAGCCAGCAAGCCTACACAAACATTTTACTGGCCTTTCTCCTTATGAATAACGATATAGGGAGCCACACTCTGCTCTTTAAGCTAAGCCATCAGACCTAGCAGAACAGGCCTGAACCTTTCATCTTGGCTTGTGACTCGGGTTAGCCGAGGCTCACAGGGGGGACAGCTGGCCATGGGACTCCCAATCACCTACTGGAAACTTAAAAGAGTCTGCTGCCTTTAAGTCTCCATTTCATCCTCCACTTCCCTGGGAGAAGCAGATTATTATAATTCTCCAGGGGCCAGTGAGGGGCCTCAGGGAAGAGAAGTTATATGATTCAATTACAAAAACATTTGATGACTACAAGGGGCTCAGAGTTGTAGTCATGAGGACAGCTTTGGGGTACAAAGATGATGAGTAGGACAATGTGCTGGTTCTTAAAGAGTTTGCAGTCTTTTCAGAGGGAGGGAATGAAAGTGTAGGAGGCAAAAACAGTAGTGAGTGAGAAGGAAGTTCCTGGAGGGGGTCAGTGAGAACTTTCCTGGACCACAAAAGAATGGAAACTGCACATTGACAGGTACCACATCCCTAAGAGCATCAGTCTGGAATGATCAACACAATATCTAATAAAAATTTTGGAATTAAAACACACACACACAGAAATTCTTTGGGTAAGAGGTAAAAACAGCCAGCCACTCAAAACATTAAGTTTGAGAAACCAAGATGGCGGCATAGGTGAACACTTAACTGCTGCCTCGCACAACAATTTCAAAACTACAACTAAACGACAAAATGGACATCATCCAGAACCACAGGAAAGTTGGCTGAGTGGAAATTCAACAACTAAAAGGAAAGAGAGAGGCTCACAGAGACTCGGAGTAGCTGCAAAAAGCTGAGCAAGAGGAAGACAGAACCTCCTAATAGTGTTGAACTCCACTTCCGACTGCACTGATCCCCAGTTTGGGCAAGACACTGGGGACCCAGACTCATACAATTCCCTGGAGCTCATGGAAACTTGGGGAACTGTGAAAGACAGAGGTTTGGAGGTACGCAGGTGTGAGAGAGGGCTGCTGCAATTATTGAGGGACACTGAGACCCAGGGGCCTTATAGGGCAGGGATGACAGAAAGCCAAGGCTGTCTGCTCAGCCTGAGGCTCTGCCCCTTCCAAGCTGAGCAAAGAGGCTTTTACAGTTTTATAAGTCTTGCATAGAAGTGGTAGATATGTAGATATGACTCTAGCACAGAAGTTCTCCTGGCAGCATGGACACAGCTGATCCTCACAACCAATTGACTTGGAGGGAATTGACCAACAGCAATCAAGACTAAATACAATAAGGCTGTACACACAGTTCACAAAGGGGTGCACCAAGAGAGTCCACCTCAAGTAACTGGGGAGGCAGAGATACTGGGCCATATAGGACACCTAGCAAACAAAGTTACTCTACTAACTCAGGGAAGCAGGGAAAATGAGGAGACAAAGAAATGGATCACAAATGAAAGAAATCTAGGAAGACAAATGACTGGATATAGAGTTCAAAACTATGGTTATAAGGTTTTTCAAGAATTTCCTAGAAAAGATGGATAAATTTAGTGAGACCCAAGAGGAGATAAAAAAGGGCCAACTAGAAATTAAAAATACACTGACTGAAATAAAAAATATTATACAGAGATCTAACAGCAGACTAGAGGAATTCAAGAGTCAAATCAAAGATTTGAAATACAAAGAAGCAGAAAACACTCAACTGGAAAAGCAAAAAGCAAAAAGCATCCCAAAATGTGAAAATAGTGTAAGGAGCCTCTGGGATAACTTCAAGTGTACCAACATCAGAATTAGGGGGGTGCCAGAAGAAGAGAAAGAGCAAGATACTGAAAATCTATTTGAAGAAATAATGACTGAAAACTTCCCCCACTTGGTGAAAGAAATAGACTTACAAGTCCAGGAAGCACACAAAATCCCAAACAAAAGGAATCCAAAGAGGACCACACCAAGACACATCATAATTAAAATGCCAAGAGCAAAAGACAAAGAGAGAATATTAATAGCAGCAAGAGAAAAACAGTTAATTACCTACAAGGAAGCATCCATACAATTATCAGCTGATTTCTCAACAGAAACTATTCAGGCCAGACGGGAGTGGCAAGAAATATTCCAAGTGATGAACAGCAAGAACCTACAACCAAGATTACTCTACCCAGCAAAGCTATCATTCAGAATTGAAGGGCAGATAAGGAGCTTCACAGATAAGAAAAAACTAAAGGAGTTCATCACCACCAAACCAGTATTATATGAAATGCTGAAAGGTACTCTTTAAGAAGAGGAGGAAGAAGAAGAACAAGGTAAAGATAAAAATTATGAACAATATATACATATCTATCACAAGTGAATCTAAAAATCAAGTAAATAAAAAGTCTGATGAACAGAATAAACTGGTGAATATAATAGAATCAGGGGCATAGAAAGGGAGTGGACTGACAATTCTCAGGGGAGAGGAGTGAGGGTGGTGCAAGGAGAGACTGGACAAAAAATGTACATCTATGGTTGAGGACAATGAGTTGGGGGAGGGAAGGGCAGAGGGAGGAGTGGGAACCAGGTGGAGGGAAGCTATGGCGGGCGGGGAAAAGAGGAACAATTGTAATAATCTGAACAATAAAGTTTTATTAAATTAAAAAAACACACATGTGAGTTAGCGTATTATCAGATCTTTGACTGCTGCCTTATGCTAGGAGAAAAGGGGGAGGATTTTCCGACCGTCTTTCCTGAGGACTAGGCTTGGACAGTTAGCAGACACCCATGTTCCTGAGCACCTGGGTTGGCGCTGAGCGGTTGCTCCTGTCACTGTAGAGCTAAGACTCAGTGAGGTTGGTGAGGACTCTAGACCGTGGTCAGATGACCTGGCAATGCAGGAATGCGGCAGCCCTAAAAATGAGGGGGAAATGGAAACACATCTGCAAACAAAATTAAATAATTCTCAGAAATTAAATGTGGTGGCAGTGTCTGGTATTGCTCTTCTGAGACTATAGTGTATACCATCGGCTAAGCCAGGGGTTGGCAAACTCATTAGTCAAAAGAGCCAAATATCAACACTACAACAACTGAAATTTCTTTTGAGAGACAATTTTTTTAAACTTAAACTTCTTCTAATGCCACTTCTTCAAAATAGACTCGCCCAGCCACACTCAAGGGGCCAAAGAGTCTCATGTGGCTCGAGAGCTGCGGTTTGCCCACCACTGGGCTAAGCAAATCACCTTTTTATATTCTCCACTTTTGACATACAGGACAGAGCCCTCAGTCAGGACTATCACTCTACCAATTTCTTTGTTTAAATTCACCAGCAGCTACATCAGGGGCTTACTGTACTTTTTTTTCTCTGCTCCTTTATCTCCCAGGTTCCTGGTCCTAGGCAGAGAGCCTCTGCTCATTCCTAGTGGCCTTCTCCTGCATCCTTGGCTTAGTATGCTTTTAAACCCCACAGCTTATTTATCTGCAGGCGTGTTGTTTATTTTATTAATCACTAAATGTCTCCTCTGGACCACTGATCCCCACATCCATTTCCAACCAGATGATGAAGAGAGTGGACTCATCATTCCACTGGCGCAGCTGATTCTGCCGAAACCACACCGTGAACAGGCTCAGCATGGTTTATTGTCATTGCCAGTGGTTCCATGCCCTCTCTCCTTCTTGGAGTTTTTATGCCAGAAAGAAGACATATTGGTGCTGTTATTCAGAAACATGTGCACTGTGGCACTGGCTGTTCGTGTGTCCACCTGCCCCTGACACTGGACCTCGCTTACTGCTGATCCCCCACACCTGGAAGCAGCGGTACCTTTGGAAAGATTTGCTGAATGGATGAAATGCTTCCAGATATTATGTAGTTGTGATAAAACAAATATATGTATGTTTTAAGGAAGGCTCCATGCACATTTAGGAAAGATAGAGGTACAGGAATCTTGTCAAAGTTCAGAGAAACATTTTCAAAATTAACCCAATATGTATCACTCATAGGTTTATCTACAGATCTTCCAGATGTGAGGATATTTCCTCACCAAATAATTAACTGTGGCATGACATTTCATTTAAATAAACACATGAATAAAGAAAACAAGTGTTAATATTTTAATAGGGTAATAGGGTTATCATTCAATAATATTATATGTCATCACAAAATAGTCTCTTTTTAGGAAGAAATAAAATGTTTTTTTTCAGCTAAAAGCAAGCTATATTATGCATAGAAATCATAAACAAATGCATACTTTTTTTCTTTAAAAATGTGTAAAATGCATGAAAGCATGCTAGATATACTTTTAAATGCCATTTATATCCACTAGTAGAAGATTGCTCCCCATGGATGCATATGGAATTTCCTCATTTGTTAAGGCTGAACATTATTCCATTGCATAGATTTACAATAATATATTTTACTACTCACCCATTGATGGAGATATAGGGAATTTCTGATCCTCTGCTCTTAGAGCCAAAAGCTGCAATGACTTGTCCTGCACTCAGGTTTCCCATAAATCCGAGCGGACGTGTATCTGTGAGACAAACTCCGGGAGGTGGACTTTCTGGATAAAGGGTGCATGTGTTTTCAATTTCTATAGGTTTTGTCAAATTGCCTTCTGTAGATATTTTATCAACTTGCACATTCCAGCCATTTATAATGAAGCTCCATCATGACTCTTTAGTGGGCACTTGGGATCTAGTATGTGGCGAGGAGGGCGCTGGGAACATCACTGCTGAACTGGGTACTTTCTGAGCTGAGATGACCATAGTTTGGAATAAAAAAAATGAGGACCCCAAGTCTGTTTATGGGAAAAACAGGATAGAGTGTTTATAGTTGAGTGTGTTGCGAATGTTCTGGAACATGTCGTCGCATTGCTCAGCTCAGATATCCACATCTGAGCATGTAGGCACTTGTCATTTGCTGGGCAAGTGTCTAGCATCTAAAGTGCATCTTGGCAGAGTTAGTACTGAGCCGTTTCAGAAGCTGGATCTGTTGTCCTCGGAGCCTCAGGCCAAGGTACTGCTTGGCCACTGGGCCAATTGATTTTGAGCTAATTTTATTTATTTTGAAAAAAGGTGGGTTGACCACATACCAGGGAACAATTTCTGTAGAGTTGATGAGCTTAGCAGTGACACAGGTCCAGTTCATCATTCAGGACACATAGTATGGAAACAACCTGTGAAATTCCATGCATCAAATGTTTGGTCTGCTTCTGAGGGTGGAAGCTGGGTGGGGGGAGGGGATCAGTTAACTGATTGTTAGATTTAATTGACCAGGTGCTTGAATTGATGAGACAGTTCACTAAAATGGCCCATCCAATTAGGCAGGGAAGGTGATTGAAAATGCTGGATCAATCACTTCTGATTTAGTGTTTTCATTCACAGCAGGCTTCAGCAGTAGTCTTCATGCTGTGTCCCTGTGTCAGCACGTGGGTGGCCCAGGGTTTCCACAGTGTGCCATTTGATCCCAGGAAAGCCCAGACAATTCAAACAATCGGCTTCAATATTAATAGCAATGAGAGCAGTTCACTGTTGTTTTTATTGTATTTTGAATCACAAAGGGATAAAAGTAGCATAATCTTTTTAAGGGATTAGGTTTTCTAAAAGACTCAATTCATTTCTGTAAAAATAGTGATATATATGTTTGCTGTCATTATTTTATGGTCACACTAGTGGCCCTGTGCACAGATTTATGCACATTGAAAGGACATTATTTAGAATAAATATTTTAATATTGCTATTCTCTCTTTCTCTATAATAGAAGTGTCAACCAAATTCATGATCCACAATGACAGATCAAAACACGTATCTATGTGATTGGCTCCAGTGAGAGCTTTGTATGTATCTTGGATGCGAGAGTCAACTTAGCCTTTTAAAGATATAAATAAACTTGCTTAACTAGACCTGCTTTCTGATGTAGCTAAACTTTATCCATCCCAGTGAAGCACCTCCCAACTTCTCTTTTAGGAAATTGTCAGCAACACAGCAATAAATATCAACACAAAGCAGATTATTATTGTAGATCACCCAGGGAGACAAAGGGTAAAATATTTAACCGCAGCAGTGTATGTTTATATTTTGCACATTGAGAAACCTGAAATTATTTTCAAATTCCACCATATCTTACTTCTTTCCAGTTGGGTCAAGTTTCTAAATCATTTGCTGGCTAATGAAAGAAAGTCTCCTATCTACCTACTCTAGGATTTCTGTGAGGATCAAATGAAATGGGGCATGGTAAAACTCTTGACAAACATTTGGTTAAACTGTAAAATGTTTGCACCTGGCTATAAAGGAAGTTGGGTTCCTGGGCTGAAGGAACTCCAAGGAGACTAATCACTAGGGAGAGGAAGCTGGGTGTTATTACATGACATCATTACTTTGTTTCCACAATGACTGTTTCTGGGTTGGGCTGGGCTGTAGACTGCATTTTGTGATATGGGGTCTTGGCAGCATTGGCTCTGACTTGGTAGGGTGTTGCTCTGGGGTAATGGGGCCTGTATCCCACTTGGGGGAAGCTGAGTGTTGGTTTATCAGCACCAGATTCATGGTGTTGTTTATTTCTAAATGTGTGTCATGGCAGCTCCTATGTTGAGCATCTGCTCCCAGTGGTCATTATACATAATAGCTACCAGTTAGACAGACACTTAGCCTTTTATATATATAGATTCTTATAAGCTCATTGCCTAAAAAACTCTTGGTTAATTTCCATAAGATTTAGTCACAAACCTCTATAAGGTGTATGTGACCCAGGCTCCTTGCCAGTGGTTAAATGACCTGAGAGAGAGATCAAAGCTGGATTTCTCATTGAAAGGCTGCAATTGAAAATTGAATCTTTTATAAGAACAGATTATCTCAGCAATGTTAAATAACACAGTATATATTATATTAAGACATTTTCATTGTGGAAGAAAATAGCCATGCCAAATTTGGAAAATAAAGAAACAAAATAAAAAATCTCCAGAGTCAATCCCTCTAGCCAAATTATATTATTATCTACTTTAAATTTTTGGGGAAAGATACAGATTAAACGTAACAAATTAGACCTGCATTTTAGGATCATTTCCTGCTTGAAAGACAAAAAAGAAATTGAGAGTAAAGTATTAAAAAAACATCTAGATACAAATAATTTGGTATCTTTCTAATTATCATTTTGTGCACATATTTTATTAGACTCTTCTGTAATTTGGAGGAAAAGCCTTTCCACAGCTTGAAATCTTGAAATCAAAATCCTTGGAGGACCCAGCATCTGTTCTCTCCAGAGGAGAGTTGCCCTAACGCTGCTCTTGCAAGCCTGAGGTAGAACCCATTTTCCCTACAGCTCCCCTGAACCCACAGGTGGAGGAGAGGCAGAACCTTGTGTCTGTGTGGCAGGTGGGGCCAGTTCCAGCCTTCGGGCCTTTGCAGGGATAATTCTCATCAGGTGAGCTGCTGATTGTCATCAGGTGACTGCCTTTCGGGTTGGGGTGTGTGTTGTGGGTGGGGGCGAAATGAGTTGATTCTCTTCTGGCTTTCTGCTATTTCTTTTAACTGAATTTTAAAGAAAATCAATTCCTTGGCTATTGAAAAAGCCTGTTCTCAATGCTGAGTGTGTTACTGTATCTCAGTATAGGCCAAAAAAACATGTTCTGAGCGAACCAGGCTTTCTTAAAATTATTTCTGAAAAAATAATTTTAAACACTTTTTTTTTCCAAATGAAAAAAATAAAATCAATAAGACAAAAGAAGGGAGTGATACTTGATGTGGTCAGTCTCCTTCACACAGAATCACAGAGAGGAGAGCACATCCCTCTGACTGAGAACCTACAGGTACTAGCACACCTACTTGCCTCCCTCTTGACTGGCAGTCCACTAATGATGGGTAAGGGATGGTTTAATGCTGATGTGTTTGCTGATGGTGGGGAGAACTGAGAGCTGCCTCTGAGAGGAAGGGAGACACTATTAGACATGGAAGAGAATGAGGGGGAAGAGGAAAGTAAGTTCCTAAAGTCCACTTTTTTAAACAGTGTGATATATAACACACATTTGACCATTTTAACCATTTTTAAGTGTACAAATTCAATGGTATTAATTGTATTCTCAAAGTTGTGCCACTCTTACCACTGCCTCTTTCCAAAAACATTTTCATCACCTCAAATGGACTGTATCCACTGAGGAATAACTCCCTCCCTCTCCCTCCAGGGTCTAGTAGCCTCCATTTTGCTTTCTCTTTCTATGGATTTGCTATTGTATCTCATATAAGTGAAATCTATGTACCTCATATAAGTGAAATCATGTAATATCTGATTTTTATGTAAGGCTTATTTCACTTGGCATAAAGTTTTCAGGTTCATCCATGCTGTAGCATGTGTCAGAACTTCCCATTTATGGCTGAGCTAGAGGTCCAGTGCACCAAATTCATGCATGGGAGTGTGTGTAATCCTCAGCCCAGTCTGCACCCTCTCCAATCTGGGACCTTTTCACAATCCAGAACTTTTGGCTCCCAATTGCTTGCCTGCCTGCCTGCCTGATTGCCCCTAACTGCTTCTGCCTGCCAACCTGATTACCCCCTAACCACTCCTCTGCCAGCCTGATCGATGTCTAACTTTTCCCCTGTCAGCCCAAATTGCCACTAACTGCCCTTCCCTTCCAGCCTAGTTGCTCCTAACTGCCCTCCCTGCTGGCCTGGTCACCCCCAACTGCCCTCCCCTGCTGGCCATCTTGTGGCAGCCATCTGTGTCCACATGGGGGCAGCCATCTTTGACCACATAGGGGTAGCCATCTTGTGTTGTTGGAGTGATGGCGAATTTGCATATTACCACTTTTTTATATAGGATAACATTCCACCGTGTGGATACACTACATGGTATTTTTCCATTCATCAACACTTGAGTGGCTTCAATTTTTTCACTATAAATGCTCCTGTGAACATCTGCATCTGAGTGTATCTGTTCAAGTCTCTGCTATTTCTCCCCAGGGTGTATACCCAGAGTGGCACCTTCGCTTTCCCATTTACATTCCTATGTTCTCCCAGGTGGACAGATCCATAGCACAGAGCTGGGAGTGCAGAGGCCACATCGCATTGGGAAAGCAAACCAAGTTAGCAACAAAAGATTTTTATTCTGTGTTTTAAACTGGAGACAGATTTGCCATAGCCCCGTGGTAGGCAAATTGCAGCTCTTTGGCCCCTTGAGTGTGGCTCTTCTATAAAATACCACAGCCTGGGAAAGTCTATTTTGAAGAAGTGGCATTAGAAGAAGTTCAAGTTTAAAAAATGTGGCTCTCAAAAGAAATTTCAATTGTTATACTGTTGATAATTAGCTCTGTTTGCTGACTACTGCCCTAGCCAGTTTGGCTCAGTGGATAGAGTGTCAGCTTGTGGACCAAAGAGTCCCAGGTTTGATTCCAGTCAAGGGCACATGCCTGGATTGCGGGCTCAGTCTAATGTGCAGGAGGCAGCCAATCAATTATTCTCTTATCATTGGCATTTCTATCTCTCTCTTCCTCTTCCTTACTCTCTGAAATCAATAAAAATATATTTTTAAAAAAGAATTTAAACTAGAGACAAAAAAAAATCCAAGTGAAAGCAAGGCCCCATTTTCCCTCTCTCTTCTCATCTGCCCCTCCCCCAGTGATCACAGCCAACCTCTCTCTCATAGTAATGGCTGGTGGTGTTTATAGGGCCCCTCAGCAGTGCAGTGGCTCCTTCAGGACTGTATTAATGACGTTTACAATTCCCATCAGGACTAAACCATGCTGCTCTCCCAACACCAGGCCTCAGCAAAGCTGCACCCTGTGATCAGAGCAGAAGTGAATGCATGGGTTCCCGCTGGTACCATGTGCTGGGTAACCCCCACGTGCTGGCAGTAAAAACAAATTAAATTAAAGCTCCCTGTTCACCGGAGGACTAATTCTGTTTTTCTCAAGTTTCCATTAAACAATATTGTCTGCAGAAAGTATGCAACAACATTCTCCCTCCAGGGACTAAATGGAAAATAAATGCCAATAGGAAAATTGTTCAATTTCCCCATTAATTTTGTGTTGCACCCTCTTAACATTTATTAATAATATTAGGGAGATTCAAAGGTCCCCCTCTTTGAGTTCTGTAGAACATTATGGAAATTAGATTTCATGGAGGAGATGTGAATTATTGAAAATCAAAACTGAACAAAGCAACAGATTCAAAGGAAATTTGCTTTGGTAATAAATATGGTAATACAGTTTCTTTCTTTGATTAAAGACTTGGAAACATTTCAGGGGATATTTTAATATTGTAAGAACCTCAGTTCAAATAGTTTTTCTTCTACCTCCAATGACAGTGACTTTCACCTGCCTTTGCTTTAGCAGTTCTGAAACAAGAGGAGGTCTCTGTCTTGCGGGACATGGAGAATGGGCAGCCCTGGGAAGAACTGTGGGTGGGTGCACCACACCGATGGGTTGATTAGCAGTGCATACTGCAGTGGAATGTTTCATTTCTTCTCTGCTGTTTTATCTGAGAGGAATCCCAGGGTTCTCAGACAGTATTTCCCAGGCACACACTTTAACAGGCATGTAAAAAGCTGGAGAATGAGAGAAAAGATACTGTGTACCTATCAAGTATGGAGACTATGTGCCAACACTTTTATATATCTTTTTAAAAAATATTTCAAGAAAAATGATTTTAAATATAACAATGTTACATGCAATAAATGTTTTATGTATCTTTTCAAACTTTGATTTCCACAGCAGGCCTTTAAGGTAGGAGTGTTTATTTTATGTTACGGGTGAGAAAATTTGCCAGGTCACCTGACTTGTCAGTGCTGGAGCAGTCATCCACCCACCAATGCATCCAGCTGTTGCCTTGCTGGCGGTGGTGCTGCTGGGCAAGGCCAGGCTGGCTCTGACCTGCAGGAGTGATGACACAGACAGTGCTGTCCAGTCCAGAGGGGAAGACAACACAGGCAGCCCCCAGAACAGAAAGTGCCAACTGGGAAAATTAGCTCCCAGAGGCAGACTGGCTGTCTTGGGACTTAAATCCAGGAGTAATAAAACGCAGGGGTCCCTCTTCCCTTGTGCCCCATGGGCTCCCCTGAAACGCAGGGAGCATTTCATATATTTTACAGGGCACTGAAGTGCTGAGGCCCCAAACTAACTCAACAAACACAGACCATCTAGCTGGCTGCTCTGGGGTTACCCTAGCTTGCCTTCAGACCCTGGTGCCCACAAATCCAAAGCCCCTGGTTCTAGGAAAGTGAGGGTCCATTGGGCTAATTGTGGGCTGGGATCGACTGGGTGCCAAAGCATTGGGAAGAGTCCCCAGGGTCTCTCTGGGCTATTCATAGTCCCTAGCAGACCAGGGATGATTATGGTAAGGTGGCTCACCTGGCTCTGGGGAAAAGCCCGCCCGCCTCCACTCAGATGTTTCTATTCATGGGCTCTCTGAGGGGGCCAGAGTTGGTCCACCATGCAGCATTAGAGCTTTTGGCTGGGGAAGTTATTGCAGAGATTTCCTTGTGGGCTGCCAAAGTCAGTGTCTCAGAAGCTTATGAATCAGAAGCATTTGAGGAAGTGTAAGGAGTTGCTCATTCATACATCAGAAATGCAGTGAAGGCCATCAGGCCTGCAGTTCAGCTCTGGGAGGTTGGAGAGGCATGCAGCTTGACCCTCATCTAAGACACAGGGTTCGGGCCTTTCTCCTTGCCCATCCTCCTCATGCCTCGTGTGCCTCTAGGCTTCCCTTTCTGCACCAGGGTCTTTCTCTGGGTCCTACTTGGTTCCCTTTAATTTTTTGGGAAATCTTTTTTGCCCCTTCTGATTCATGTCATTCCCTTATTTAATTACTAAAGGCCCTATGCACGAAATTCGTGCAAGGAGCGTGGCGCCAGCTGCTGTGGCTGCCTCTGCCTCAACCAGGCCACTGTGGCTTCATGGGGAAGGTCATCTGAAACTACATATGGACTAATTAGTATATTACACTTTTATTATTATAGATTAGAGGCATGAAATTCATACATGGGGCAGGTGTGTGTCCCTCAGCCAAGCCTGCACCCTCTCCAATTTGGAACCCCTTGAGGGATATCTGACTGCCCATTTAGGCCCAATCCTATTAAATGGGCAGTCGGACATCCTTCTCACAATCCAGGACTGCTGGCTCCCAACTGCTCATCTGCCTGTCTTCCTGATTGCCCCTAACCACTTCTGCATGCCAGCCTGATCACCCCCTAACCACTCTCCTGCCAGCAAGATTGATGTCTAACTGCTCCCCTGCCAGCTTCTTTGCCCCTAACTGTCCTCCCCTGCAGGCCTGGTCATTCCTAACTGCCCTCCCCTGCAGGCCTGGTCACCTCTAACTGCTCTCCCCTGCAGGCCTGAGACCTCTCCTCCCCCCAACTGACCTCCCCTGCTGGCGTGATTGTCCACAACTGCCCTCCTTTGCAGATCTGGTCCCTCCCAACTCCCCTCCCCTGCTAGGCATCTTGTGGTAGCCATCTTGTGTCCACATAGGGGCAGTCATCTTTGACTACATGGGGGCAGCCATCTTGTGTGTTGGAGTGACAGTCAATTTTTTGCATATTAGTCTTTTATTAGATAGGATAGAGGCCTGGTGCACAGGTGGGGGCCAGCTGGTTTTCCCTGAAGGGTGTCCCAGATCAGGGTGGGGATTCCCTTGGGGTGTGGGATGGCCAGGGCAAGGGGCCTGTGGTGGTTTGCCCACTGGTGACCCAAGCCTAGGCCCTGGTATCTGGGATTTATTTATCTTCTATAATTGAAACTTTGTAGCTTAGCTTCCTCCATCACCCAGGGCAACTCAAGCCTCTTGCTGTCTTCAGCTCTATGGCTGCCACCATTTTTGTTGGGATTTGTTTATATTCTATAATTGAAACTTTGTAGCCTTGAGTAGAGGTGAAGGCAGGTCAGGACAGGCGGAAAGCTTGGCTTCCTCCATTGCTGGTGAAATCCAAGCCTCCTGCTCTCTCCATGGTCACAGCCATCTTAGTTGGTTTAATTTGCATACTGGCTCCTGATTGGCTAGTGGACATGGCTGGTGGGCATTGCAGAGGTACAGTCAATTTGCATATTACTCTTTTATTAGATAGGATAGACCACCTCTTACATTGGATTCCCCAAAGCAGAGATGAAACAGGACTGTTATGAAAGTGATTAGAAAGTCTTCCATGGGAGAGCTTGCAGGGAACTAGAGAAATGCCTATTGGGGAAGGAAGCAGCCAGCAAGTCCCACGGGTGGTGATGGCTCCAAGCTCCCAGGATCTGGTGGATGCAGCTGATAGCCATCCCAGCAGGACCTGGAATGGAGGGTTGTTTAGCTCAGCAACTCGTCAAAGGCTTCATCCTGATACAGAAGCTCTAGGCACCCCCAGATCTCCAAGCTTGCAGGGAAAGTGGGGAAGAGAGCACTGCAGGCCTTGGGATGGAAGCCCAGGCAGCGGGTACCTACAAATGACAGAGGCTCTGGGTTGGCCTGTGCAATGGTGTGAAAACCTCGTGTGTGCATTCTTCATCTGGCATTCCCTGGGATGTGTCATCACTTTTCCTTCCTAACAAGCGTATGTCATATGGAATGTTTTTATTTTTAAAAACAAAATGGATGGATGTGTCTAGAGCTTTGCCTTTACCCCCAGGAAATTTTGGCTGCTCCTGCTCTGAGCGCCTCTGGGCATGGGTGGGACCACAAGCCACAAAGAGTCTAGAGACTGGCCTTAGGGCTGGCATCAGAGAGCCAGATTTCACAAAAATCTCCTGTGATGCTGATGTTTCTTAGTCTGACAACCATGGCTTTATGGACTGGTCAGGTGTTCCAGAGATAGGAGAAGAAAGAGGAAAACTCATACTTATTCAGCTGCTACCTTATGCTAAATACACCCTGAGTACTCTATGTATATTCATGATCTCATGTATTACTTACCACTCCTGCCACCTGTGAAATTAATGCTGTAGTCACATTTCCCCTAATAATTAAACTGAAAGTCAGGAAGGTAAATTGACTTTCCTAAGGTAAATTGACTTTCCTGAGGTCATATGACTGGAATCAAGGTCAGGACTAGAATCCAGACCCAACCTTAAGGCCAGGCTTTTCCTAATGCTTTTCCCGGTGCTGCATAAAGACCAGATGCCAGAGCCTGACATTCACAGAGACAAGGAGAGACTCAGAAGCAAAGCTTCTGGGAGGACAGTGTTGCCTGGCTCACTCGGCTATGACCCTGCTGTGCTTTTGAGCACAGGGCAGGCATGCAGGCACTGCACAGTGGATGTGGGACACGAGTCATTGTCTCAGGTATTCTGGAAAAAGTTGATCCTGAAAGAGAGTTGGGGGAGACTTCTGTGTATTTCCCATAATAGCTTCTGTTATTAGGAGAACAGGGGCTTTGTGAATGGTAGATATTTGGCTTTGTAATAATGATAGTAAAATAATAATAATAATAATAATAATAATAATAATAATAATAAAACAATGGTGTAATTATTGTGTTGGCTATGATGGTAGAGGTGGTCGGGATGGCAGTGATGATGGTGATTGTGGTGGTAATAGTGGTGATGGTGGTGGTGGAGTAGGTAGTGGTAGGGGTGTTGGTGGTGTTAGTAGAGGAGGTGGTGGTGGTGGTGGTTGTTGGTGGTGGAGATGATGGTGGTGATGGTGGTGGAGATGATGGTGGTGATGGTGAGGGTGATGGTGATGGTGGTGGTGGTGATGGTGGTGGTGGTGGGGATGGTGGTGGTGGGGGTGGTGGTGGTATGGTGGTGATGGCGATGGTGGTGGTGATGGTGATGGCAGTGGTGATAAAGATTGGAATGGTTATAGCAGCTACCACTTACCATTTTCTCAAATACCAGTTGTATTATAATACACTATACATATATTATCTCATTTAATACTTATAGCAACTCTGTGAGGTGGGGGATGGAAGGCACTACTACTATTATCTTATAAAATGAAAAAATGAGGCTTCTGAAAAACATGCTTTTCCAAATTTAAAGTGTAAAAATTAAAACGGTGGTGATCTACACGTTGATGATAAGGGTCAAGCCTAAGTGAGTGCTTACTTGTACCAGGTACTCTGCTCTGCATTTTAGTTCATCCTCAGGCAGCCTTTATTAGGGAGCTATCACTGCCTCGTAGGGTGAAAAGAAGCCCAAAATGCGAGTGCTGTGCTGCTCACAGATCCATGCGCCCAGTGCCAGCAATCCTCCCAGAGCCCATAGTTCACCGTGAGCTGCCCTCTCTAAACACATATTCAGGGCAAATTGAATCTTCAGACTATGCCAGGTTCTCTGTAAGACTTCACGATGACTTACTGCAGTTTTTGGTCCCTCCCTAGAGAAATTGTTGCAGTTCGTGACTTTATAAGCCCCTGGAAACTCTTGTTCCCAATTTGAAGTTGCATCAAAGAGTTGCATGTGTTTGCAGTTCTTTACCTTCCACATTTGGCACATGGAATAGCACTGATCCAGTCCAAATTCCACACTAATTGACTGATTGAAACAGTATTCAATTTCAAGTGTGCTTTGTAATTGAGCACTCTCTCTGGCCATAGCTTCAGGTCATCCATATAAAAGAAAAGACAAATCTTGAAGTCTTATCTCTTACTGAGCAAGGAATCATAATTGGCTTATTTTGTATCCTCCTTGAGTGGGTTCAAAGCTAAGCTAAATTACAAAGGGCTCCAGCTGTCACTCTGGAAGATGCCTTTTTGTACAATGGTCTGGAAAGGATTTGTTCCCATGGTAGCTTCTCTACCTTGCAGATATCAAATGCTGCTTGGATGGGTGGGCTGGTACTTGGAAAACTTTTCATCCCTTTATGATTTTCT
Source organism: Lasiurus borealis (assembly GCA_004026805.1). Classification (NCBI taxonomy): domain Eukaryota; kingdom Metazoa; phylum Chordata; class Mammalia; order Chiroptera; family Vespertilionidae; genus Lasiurus; species Lasiurus borealis. The sequence continues at coordinate 3,796 of PVJN01013864.1, read as the reverse complement.
TTGTAATTGGGGCACCCTTTATTAGTGTTTAACCTGTACTGACTGCACCTAATACCTCTGATTCACAATCCCAGTCTTAGAGAGAAATGTGAATGTTGTGTCTCATATGAGAGGCCACATGCCATGTGGCTTAGCAGTGCTACTGAGTGTGGTCTGCCAGCTACTGTGGGTCTAGAACCAGTTTGCTGCTGGTTCCCATGGTGATTCAGAGATCGTGGCAGAATGTCAGTCTGTCAGGAACCTAAGCACATTGTTTGCTCAGCTGATATGTTTTCACAGCAAAACTTTTTGAAGGTGGTATGCACCAACTTGCAGTTTAGCACACACTCCTTTTCTCACAGAGCACATGAAGTACTTTGAAATCTAGCTACTTTGTGAAGTTTTGGTTTAGAGCACACGTTCCAGAACGAAACTTCCGGAGTTCAAATTCTAGCCCTGCCACTCATTAACTGGGTGCTTTAAGGTAGGTAACTTTTTTTGTGACTCAGTTTTCACACCTATGAATTGAGAAAAATATTAATACCTACTACTCTTAAATATGTGTGCATATATGTGATAAATACATCACATAGTAAGCACTCTGTAAGTGTCAATAACAATGGACAGTACTAGCAATATCAACAATACCAGTGATTATATGAAGGAAACAACCAACACGGTCCTGCAGGGGCAGCTAGAGGTGTGACTGTGCATTGAACTGAGATAGATGGAGAAGGGCTGATCTGGTTGGTTAAGGAAAGGAGAAGCTGAGGCTGAGCTTTGTAGTTGGTAAAGACTTCATTCCAGAGTTTTAATTGTTGACTCTCCAAATGGCCATTTCTGCCCGCTTCCTTCTGGGATAATGGCTCCGAATTAGAAAGTGACCAGCACATTCCAGTGCAGCTGAGAGCAAGTTTGAGCTCCACGAAGATGGTACTTGTTCTGTAGCAGGCACACACTCTTCTTATTGAATACAATATTCCTGAGATTGTTGAACGAATAAATGAAAGGCTACAAATGCTACTGGAAATGGAAAGCTGCTCATGCTCTGGATAACTGAGGTCTTTAAATGAGCTTGTTCTATGATATAAAACATAAGAGTGACTTTACAAAGGGCCCACTACATATTCGTCTCTTAGCCCTGGCTCATTCTGGCCTTGCCAAGACCATTAAGCTTCTTGTTCTGTGGTGTCAAGGACCAGGTGAAAAATGAGCCCTAAGAAACTCATCCTGTATGCACCACAGTTACATTCTCATTACATGTGAATAGATTCAGAAGTCTTTTTTTATGAGTTCTTCTTTGGATCTGAGAATTAAAACTTTAAACCTTTCTTCATGTTACCAAATACTTTTCAGTAATGATGTTGGAAAATCATGGCCTTCAGAATGCATGGGAAATAAATTCTAAAGATCTCTCAAACCAAGAATCTCAGGAATATTGTATTCAATAAGAAGAGTGTGTGGTGGTGGTGGGGAGAAGGCGCTAGCATGCTATTTTTATTCCCTCCTCTCATTCCTTCCCCACTGGTGAAAATGAAGACTGGGAGGAAATAGTGGACTAACCTACAGGCTGGATCCATGCAGTCTAAGTTAAGAAATCAGGCTACTTTCTGGAAAGCTAATTTTAATTTCAGTTATTTCTAAACATTATTTTGAATTGTGTCAAAATACACACAACGAACAATTTACCATCTTAACCCTTTCTTAGTAATAATTCAGTGACATTAAGCACATTCACATTGTTGTGCAACCATCATCACTACACAAAACTCTTTTCATCTTGCAAAACTGAAACTTAGTCCACATTAAACACCAACTCTTCATTTCCCACTCTCCCATCCCATAGCAACCATTGTGCAAATCTCTGTCTCTAGGAATTTAACTATGTCTACCTCATACAAATATTTGCATTTACAGATACATATACAGTATTTGTCCTTTTGTGACTGACTTATTCACTTAGCACTAGGACTTCACAGTTCATACATATTGTAGCATGTGTCAGAATCCCCTTCCTTTTAAAGGCTGAATTTTATGTGTAAACCATATTTTGTTTTTCAATTAATTTGTGGATGCACTCTTGGATGATTTTGAAAAATACTGCTATGAATATGAGGGTGCAGATATCTCTTTTGATCCTGATTTTAGTTATTTTATTTATGTACAGTGGTACCTCAAGATACGAGTGCCCTAACATATGAGATTTTTTGAGATACGAACCTGTTGAGCAAGTGATTTTTTTGCTTTGAAATACGAGCAACATTTGAGATACAAGTAATCACGCAGATCGGCCGGCTGCACACGACCCACCAGTTTACCTCCACTCGAGCGTCTCATAGTTTCCCATGCCTCAGTCAGTGTGCTTGTTTACCTCGTTGTTGAAGCATCTTTTATGCATTTACATACTTCATCACATTTCTTTTTATAACCATGGGTCTGAAGAAAGCGAGTGGTAAGGTCAGTGCTCAGAAGAGGATGATGTCTATTGAATTAAAGCATGAAATCATAGAAAAATATGAGCAAGGTGTGCGAGTGGCTGACTTGGCAAGGGAATACGGGTGTAGTACTTCAATAATATGCACTGTGCTTAAACAGAAGGAGTTGATAAAGGGTATAATGCCAGTTAAGGGCATTACAATAATTTCTAAGCTCCCTAGCTCTCTCGATGAAAAGATGGAGGATCTACTGATGGTGTGGGTGACGGAGAAGCAGTTTAAAGGAGATACATTAACACAGGGCATCATATGCGAGAAGGCGCGAGCGATTTATGGTGATTTGCTCGAGCAGACTACGCTCACTTCCACGGACAAAGCATTGAAAGACTCATTTAAAGCCAGTAGAGGCTGGTTTGATAACTTCAGGAAAAGGTCCGGCATTCACTCCATCATCAGGCATGGTGAAGCAGCAAGTTCGGGTGTGAAGGCAGCTGAGGATTACCTCAAAACTTATTCCAAACTGATAGAAGCCAAAGGATATATCCCACAGCAAGTTTTCAACTGTGAAGAGACAGGGCTTTTCTGGAAGAAGATGCCGAATAGGACTTATATAACGGCAGAGGAGAAGGCGATGCCAGGCCACAAACCCATGAAGGATAGGCTTACTCTTGCACTGTGCACCAATGTGAGTGGTGACTGCAAGATCAAGCCTCTGCTCATATATCATTCGGAAAAACCCAGAGTCTTTAAGTCACATAAGATTTTAAAAGATAAACTGCAAGTTATGTAAGAGGGCAAACCCGAAGGCATGGGTCACCAGGCAGTTCTTTGTGGAGTGGGTAAACCTGGTTTTCGGCCCTTCTGTTAAGAAATATCTACAGGAAAACAACCTAACCATGCCAGCCCTCTCGTCCTCAACAATGCTCCTGCTGACCCACCGAACCTCGAAGATGAACTCCTCCAAGAGTTCAAGTTTATAAAGGTTGTCTACCTACCTCCCAACACCACTCGTATCCTGCAGCCCATAGATCAGGAGGTGATTTCTAATTTTAAAAAGCTGTACATCAAACACCTGTTCCGGCGCTGCTTTGAGGTGATGGAGAACACAAACCTCACCCTTCGAGAGTTCTGGAAGAACCACTTTAACATCGTGATATGCCTCAGAATTATTGATCAGGCCTGGCTGGGTGTTACAATGAGGACTTTGACCTCTGCATGGAAGAAGCTGTGGCCTGAGGCTGTAGCCGAAAGGACTTTCGAAGGATTGGAACCCGAGGTGCCAGTGGAGGAGGAGATAGTGTCTCTGGGAAAATCCATGGGCCTGGAGGTGGATGAGAGAGACGTGAATGAGCTCGTCGAGGAGCACTCTCTGGAACTCACCA